>JABFEB020000104.1:25011553-25030755 GCA_019775895.2 Stomatorhinus ivindoensis | reverse complement strand
ATGGATTTCACACAGACTTAAAAACGGGCCAGAGAGGTGAAAACGGGCCAGCGAGGTGAAAACGGGCCAGCGAGGTGCTACACCAGGTTTCCTGAGAAGATGGGTTATATCGGGCCTTCCTCACGTTCCTCACCTTCCTCTCAAAAATGGCAAAGGCAGCATCAGCAGCCTTGGAGGTCTTTCTTTCCTCCACTCCGCCCGGCGTCTTCAGAACTGGTGATGGCACACGGACGCTCTCCTTTTGCCGGTTCTGGATCTTGGCCCAGCGCTCCATGTCTTTCATGATCTGAAAAACAGACTATTATGTTCCACTCGTCCAGAACTTATCGACCAAAAGATCAAACATGAAAGAATGCACTCAGCTCTTTAAAATTATTTGAAGCAACTTATTCAACATTCCTTTCATATCTATTTCATACGTGTCATTAGTCATTGTGCCCTGACCAAGCTGAACACTGCAGGTTCTGCATTCAGATGTTTACTTTGAATGCTGCCAAACTTCGGGGCTTATCTTCCTTTTCCTTCTTCTCAGCACGAGGTGCAGGGTCCTCTTCTTCCTTCTTCTCTGATGTTCCTTCAGCAGTCTTCCTCACCTCCTGCTGGGCATCCTGTACCTGGGACTCATGGACTGACGCCACAGCAGTGGCAGCGTGGGCCACTGTAGAGTTAGCTTGGACCACGGTGGCACCAGTGTGGACCACGGTGGCACTTGTCTGGACTACGGTGGCACTAGCCTGGACAACAGGAGCACCAGCCTGGACCACTGGTGGCTGTGTGTCTGTGGTATAGCCTGGTACTGGGATGTATGCCTTGGTAACAGTGTCCCAGTACAGGTACTGCTGGGTTTGTGCATTGTAGAAATACTGTGGACGAACAGATAAGCACAGATTACTGAGGCTCACAGACGAAATGCAGGATTCTCTCTTCAGAAACAAAACAGAAGCTCTCACCCTTGAGCTGGGGTCATAGTAAAGAGTAGTCTGTGGGTCATAGTAAAAGCCAGAAGTGGCATCATATAGGTAAGACGACATGTCCGGAGCCTCTGCTGCTACAACAAAGAACATATATTGAACCTAGATCCAGAAATCAAACAGGAAACAGAAGCAGGTACATTACAAATGAATAAAAAGATTACTACTGGTTAACACCCAGTTTCTCAGCTGCTGGGAAGCAGGACCATTTTCACTGGATCTCTGGCCAGTTAAGAAATGTTTTGGAAGGACATGCATTTCTGACAAAGGCATGAAGGCGTGGCTCTACAGTTACAATATTACAACAGTTACAATAAATCTGGTTCATTTTTTTTTTTTTAAATGTGGGTCATGTGACTTAATGACTGTCCTGTGCATTTACCATAGCTGTAGGTATCAGCCCCCTCTGGCGTTACAGCAGCGCCGGATGCCTGAGAATCCGCAGCGGGGAAAGAGCCGTCAGCTGCCGGGGGCTCAGCATAAGGCATCACCTGCCATTAATTTTTTAAGTCAGTAATTCAGCTCCTCAGAGTTCCTTTTTTGGCCCTTGTTTTAGGTGACTTTAATCTAGCGACGTGCGAATGTCTCACCTGCACCATGTTAGCGTTCAAATGAGGGTCTGCAGTCGCAGCTACAGCATTATCTCCGCCTAGCTGCGACAACGCCTCCCCTGGGGATTCATCACCACGGTTACTCTCTCAGAAAGGACCCTTAAAACCCGATGCCATTCTGACAGTCGATAAACCAGCCAGTCCAAAGGAGTTTTGGTGACTAAGCAGAATTCCTACCTTGAATGATGGCTGGACTCCCAATGGGTACTTGAGCAGGTGGGGCATAGTACTGCTATTATTGGCAGAAAATAAAGCCAATTAATCTCAGGCATGAGACATTTCTATTAAAAGCTATTCAACTAGATATTTACGCGATTTAAAAGAAAGTGCACACCAGACGCCGTCCCCAAACGCAATGCACATACCTCCATGACGTCTGGAGGGTACCCCAAAAGAGAGGTGCCAGATTTGTCAAACTCCCTCCTGTAACTGAAATAAGATACGAAATGGGGGAACTTCCACAGTGAAATTACAGTACTGTGCAAAAAAGTCTTAGGCAGTCGAAGAAAATAAATGCTATTTAAATTATCTTCATTTTGGTGTAAAACTATGATATTTCTGTCAGCGTGTCAGCTTAACCAATTCAAAACTTAACCTAAAGTCACCCAAGCATTTGAGCCAACTGTCCAACATTCCAATATATTTTTTTAGTCAACCACTAAATCCACCTTATTTGGCAAATCAATACCTCATTAAGTTATCTATCTTTAAATCTATTAAGTAATAGTTGAGAAGTGCCTCATCTAGCCATCCAACAAGATATCAGTAACTTTCAGGAGAAAATAAATTCTATTTCGTTTTTTATTATGTCACTGGTAATTTGTTTATGTTCCAGATAGATTTTTTTTGGGCAGATATACAGAACCCAGATGAATTCTTTAACTGCTTAAGATTTTTGTATATAATATGCTAAAGGTATTTATATATAATAGATTGGTCACTACACAGTGTGAATGACAAAATTAGTTTATAGAAATCTGAAGTGTACTTACTTCTGATTCTTTAAAGGTTTTGCAACCTCAACATAGACTCGCACTCCATCAATAATAAGAGGAGGAGGTTTGGTCAGGATCTCCACCAGTCGAGTCACTTGCTAGCAGGAGAACATTTTTAAGCCCAGTGAGTAGAGGTAGGGGAAACATCATAAAGATCAGCTATTGGTTGAATGGGACTTTAAAGGAACATACCTCATTCGAGTCCATATCTACAAAGCAGAAGCATTTGGTGCCCAAAGGCTTCCCCTTGACCAGTCGTACATTCCTCTCATCCAGGTAGGCATAGGGGTCCAGGGCCTTCAGAATCGTTTCTACTGTGGTGGTGGGCTTCACATTCTTAATGATCATGGCTATAAATACACCAGAAACAGGTGGCATGACCTCTGACACCGGTTCCCCTCTGCGTCAGTCCGAGCAGCTACTGCTCGTCTGCACTCTCCTAGTCTTTCCCCGCTATAAAATGACTTACTTCAGTCTTCATGCTTAAATTTTCAAAGAACACAACTGACCTTTCCGATGCAAAATGCAACGAACAATAACACTGCTTCAGAATGAGATTTTACTGTGGGCCCGAACTCCCGTACTTTTGCTTTCTTTGAAGATGGGGTCCATGGGATGGAGTGGAGGTCTCAGGTTCCTGGTCACCAGGGACTCTGCCTGCTTCTGCTGCTGCAGCTGCTGATCCACCTGCTGCTGCCAGGCCTCTGGGGTGAGGCTGGAGCTGCGCTGCCACTGGCCTGGAGGCATCGCGTCATTCCTCAGCTTGGGACCTTGGCCGTCCTCGCCGGCCATCTCTGGGGGCTCCATATTAATTGGAGGTGGTCCAGTAAGGGGAGGCTCCAGAGGCTGTGCATCCTTCTGCCGTGCAGGCTGTTGCATTATGGGAATACAAATAGCAGAAATTTTGCCAGCAATGTCAGAGACAATCGTGTGGCGGCATCGATTTCTTTCAAAATTCAGCACATGAAGTACCTGACCAAAAAAGCACCAGACTGTCGATTAATATCAGATTTATCATATCTATCTGGGGCTAGCGTGTGGCTCAGTGTACTAAGCCTGTGTGCTTGTAATCACAAGGACGCCGGTTCAAGCCCAGCCTTAGCATGTCTGTGGGTCCTTGAGCAAGGCCCTTGACCCCCAGCTCCCTGGGCGCCCCAACAGGTGGCTGCCCCTTGCGGACAGCTTGCTCTACAAAGAGCAAGTTGAGGGAGGCATAAAAGGAATTTCCCCATAGGGACCATAAGGGATTGATTATTATTAATGCCACTCCAGCGGATCAAATTTTACACAATATACAAAACAATTATCCATACTTCTGCATGTGCAGTGCATTTTTAATAAGGAATTTACTTACAGAGGCCGCTACGCTGGTTCCCTCCGGCTGTATGTATCTCATCAATGCCGTCTTAGTGCCAACCTTCAGGGCTCCCTGAAAAGAAGGAGAAGGATTATGTCCGCCCCTTTGCTCTGGATAGCATGAAAGTCTCAATGACCTGAATGTCTGCATCCAGCACGTGGTGTTTCGTGCCTGGTTTCCCAGCTGGGGAGTTTACATTTTGTCGCGGGACAGGCATGAGTAAATGCTGGTCACTCATCAACCAGAAACCAGTGTTTGTTTTTGGTTTTTTTTTTTGGTGTGGTCATCATTTCGTCTTTGTTGCAACCCCAGAGTAAAAAGTATATAATATGAATTCCACAGAATTTGCAACTGTAAGCTACTACACCTTATGCGTAAACGTATGTTGAGGCCAAAAATGGCTATTGACTGAAATGAGTAATAAATGGGACGCCCTCTTTGTCATTGTTGTATATTCCTTTAGCTGAGTGCGATAAAAACATAAAGGCTATTAGCACAACAGCACATGTTCAGGCATGTGAGCTGGATCCTGTTTCAGAGAAATCAAAAGTTGATATTATGAGATGTATGCCTACGCATGCAAGCCCCCTGCCCCCCGGAAAGCTGTTCAGTGTGATAAGATAGCAAGTCGGGGACAGCCTAGTTGCAAAGCATTTCAAACAGGACGAACAGAACAAACGTGTTCTGAAATACCGAAGTCAAACCATATTCCTCCAATCGCTTTACGCAGAACACAGCAAATTTCAACCATTGAGACTTCCTAAAAGTTGGCTTTCATTCATTATTTGCCATGGGGGGGCTTCCCCAAAAATCAATGAGGACCCCTGGGCCATGCAGTTACCAAAGATACTTAAGTTACTTCACCCATGGATTTTACCTGAGCTGCAAGTTTTTAAGGCTGGAATGCCAGTGTCGAAAATTAACGGTATGACGGTCAAGACAAAACCAGGGAAAAATCTAATTCATTAGCCTAATAGCGCTATATCAATCCTGGATGCTGCCATATAAAGGTTCAGACCTGTGGCAGGGAGGTTAGAGTCACATGTATCGTACAAGTGAGGACCCCCCTCCAGGTCGGGACACAAAGCCTTGTTTTCAGAAGAACTGTCATAAACCCCACCCACCCTGGTGCCAATACATCGGCAAGATCCTGGTCAAACAGCAGCTCTGACAAACAACCCATGGAAGCAAGACAGCCAGGTTTAGTTTAAGTTCAGGGAAAGTAAATTTCCACAGCAATTGATGAGACGCACATATTTCCACTTGGGATGAGCAGGTCTAAATTGGAATCGTATACCAATACGTCAAAGGGAAATACGGAGAAGAAAAAATATTAGGATCCCCACAAGGACTTAACTGTCAAACAGTTAAATGACACCCAAATACATATTTTTTTAAAAAAAAAACAAAGGTTACCGTAGGGAACATCCCAGGGCCTCACAGGTCAAATGAAAACAGATCAAAGGAGAGAAGTCCAAGAAAACTGAGGGAGAACTGGAAAGATGAATACTTAACCTGAACCAAAAATGAGTAAGAACTGCAAAATGTTCCAATGAGCCGTAACTGCAAAATCGAAGTCCCTCCAAAACCCTCTGAAGAAGGTAAAAAGCTTGACTCTTTGAACCAGTCAATGGGACCAAGGAAGAATAAAAGTCATGGTTCAGGTGTCAAGAGGATAACGCAAAGGGTGACGCTGCCAGAGAGCTACAAGTGACAAAGCACAAAGGGTTGAAGAAAATCCTGGAGGAACCCACTGAATGTCAAGAAAGCAGGTACAACGACAGGTGTTTGGGTAAAAAAACCTGACACATGAAGGATGTGTAAAAGAAAGGCACCAGGGATTTTTAAAGTTTTCACAAGGAAGCGGCAATACTTGGCTTGTCGTGTACAAATGGTGACAGGAAAGATTTGATAGCAGAAACAATCCATGGGTTTTAACAAAGTGCTCGGAAACAATCTAAAACACCAACCTGAATGAAATAGAAGCCATGCGAGACACTCTGTGCGCGTCACACAATTTTCTTAGGATACAGAGTGCAATTTTTATAATAATTCCTAACTTGTATATTCATGTAGACATCTGACATCAGTAAAAGATTTACCCAGATTCAAATGTGCAAGCAAACGGTACAATGCTCCGAAGATAACCAGTGCTATCCGGACACAGAGCAGCTGACAACTCTGCTATGATCATGATTTTCACCTGATACAGTTTTCCATCTTTACTAACACAGCAATACCTCTCAATACCTCAACTCACAAATATTGGTGTTTAAGAGTAACTGTTAGTATCCACCAATGCTACCAGATGTTTCTTCTTTTAAATACATAACGATAAGACAAGCAGCTTAATTCCACAAAAGCATAAATTTGTGCATCCAAAACACAAAAGAATTTGTGCATCCAGAGTTAGATATTCATACAGGTAAAAAAAAAAAAAATCACTGATAATGCCCATGTGATAACAATGGAATGGAGACAGGCCAGGACCATGAAAATTCCAGCAAGTGATACAAGAGTTTCCTTCACTCATCACGTCTTAGCAACCCAAACCATCCCACATATCACAATTACACAAAACACTAAAACATGTTCTAATTCCCAGTGCATCATATAAATATCTGCAGTTTGCAGCGATTTCATAACCCAATCAAGGCCAAAAAAAAAAAAAAAAAAAAAAACTTGCTGCTCACAGCTCCAAAGACTTAGAGCAACCTGCTTATCTTCATCAAAGCACTACTACTTCATGTCAAAATCTGCCACCAAATACTTCCACCATTCCATTTCCCCTCCGGCATCTAACTACTCCTCTTGGGAGAAACTGAGAACCTCAACACCGAGCACCATTCTACAAATCCACCCGTATAGCTTTTGTCTTGTATATATCAGCCCATCACAAGCTCAACCAGTACTTTTGCTCTGCCCCACCACCCCCAGCTAAGCCAGTTCCCTTACATGGACAGGACCAAACACTCCCGCCCCTCCCACCGCCCTTCCAACCCTCAACCCCACACGCCACTCCCAGCCCAGGCCTTTCGTCCTGCCCGGTGAGACAGCAGTTGTAGAGCGACGAGGAAGGGCCACCTGGTTGGACTCCATGAAGTGGACTGCATCCTCGAGGTTTAAAAACTCCACATAGGCCGTATCGTAGCTGTAACCTGGGGACAGCATTTAAAATAGATGGATCTGTGTTAGTCAATTCCGGTCAGGATAACACTTTTCAAGCAAAATAAATAAATAAAAATACAATACATGTGAAAAGTATCTTATAGATGAGAATCAATGCAAATGAAGTGCGTTTAATGTCTGGGGAACAGTAGCTAGATTTGGCTGACAGTTAGCGGGAAAAAAAAAAAAAGATAATCCTCCTTAAGATAAATCCATCTACTACATTTCACTGGACCTGTCAGAATGGAAAACATTTCCCTCATCTCTGAAAAGAACGAACAAAAACAAATGATCAAACTCTGCAGTCTTATAAATACAAACCAGGGAAATCTTTTAGTGTAAACTCTAACCAACTAATGACAACTTTTTAGATGCTATACCTCTTTGATTAAAAGGTGCCAAAAACAAAAAGCACACACTGCGGGAAGGTACACACTGTACTGGCACTCTACACCCATCAAACCATGATCCTAATAGCCATTACAAAGGCTACTGAACAAGTAACATACCTAAAAGCAACTACCATTTCCCAAATATTCAAACCTAAAAAAAAAAAATCAAACTTAATATCATAATCTTTAGAATATCACCCCATTTTAACAGGAGCAAAAGCCCTATGTCAAGAACCTACATGTATTTTGCATATTATGACACTATATTGCATAATTCCACAGCCATAACAAAAATACAAAATAAAACGACAGATTCATGGTTTCTCCTCATGTCAATCACTCATTAGCCAAGTCATATTTAAAGCATTTACTCCCTTACATGGAAAAGGAATTTTAATTACTATATCAAACTGACACACATAATTTAATACAAGCCTCAGAATAGCAACTTCTAAGACAGAAAACAAGTTCACAAGTAGAAACAAAGATGACAACTGAGTCATTTTTGACAAATATGAAAGACCAACAGCGTAAAACTTATGCGCCATTTATGTACTCAGTAGTCTTGTTTGGTGAGTAGAGGTTTAAAACACAAAATGTATCTGAATCCTTCTCCCCTCCCGACTTATGGTAAGTGAGGTATGAGGACACACATCTAGGCTTCCTGTAGCCATTTCTACCAAAGCATGATGCACATGGGTTCAAGAATTGTACCCAAGAGAAGCAGTCTGTAATCACCTGTTTTGTGTAGAAGACAAGTTTGCAAACGATAAATCAAATCCAGTTACACCATGTTCCTTCAATATCAACTATCAATTATTTAAACCTTTGAACCATGATGCTTCCACCTTCTGATTTAAAGCTTGACAGATTTAAAGTATTACTTCAGATCAGTGACGACTGAATGAGACTAAACCGATGCTAAAGACAGAAGATACTTCCCTCAAATATTTAGAGAAGATGATTACCACAGTTGGGCTATGAAGGACCAGGAGTACTCAACCAATATGAAGGAAAGTTGAACCGAACAACGAATCAGTCAGCGCCAAAACCATTAGTTCAAATACGGTTTTGACATATCTGACAAAAGCACACTTTATAAAGTATAGCTGGCTCAAACTTTATTTAGGCAAAGGTTAGAGGAAATTTGGCACACATTTCAAAGGAAATAGACTGAAGAGGAAAAAGTGATTCAAGAGCTTCACAATGGAAACCGTTGATAATGGGAAAGCATTGCATCCGACCATTGCTCACAAAGAATGTTTGGGAATGAAAGGCAACAAGAAACTTTTGCCATAAAACACCTTTGCAGTTGAAGCTCCCAACTCAGAACGTAAGAAAACGTAGCATAACTAGCAACTATCGTTATGACGTAACCCGTCGCTAATGTCTTATTTTCATCAATCCTGTTCACAAAAGTGAACAAATGTACATCTCCTCCAGGTTCAGGAGAAGCAAGTTTTTTGAAAGAAAAAAAAAAAACAAACAATTTACAGATCGCGCCAATAAACACTTTTCGTATCGCGTCGCTTAAATCACAAGTCTTTTCATTAGCAATGTTGTCTCACCTGGCACAACATTCTTTATTTTCATGCCTTGCATGGGGACTCCGTCACGAACCGCAAACGCACCAAGGATCTAGAAAGAAAACAAAACCCATTAGAGACTGTCTGCCTCTCCCAGTTCAAAAGAATTACATCCTGACACATTATAACATTTATGTTGTATATTATACGGTTCCAGTATTTACGAAGAATTTTTTTTTTTTAAAACAAAAGTTACACAACTTTTACAAGATGGGACTGCGGATGGCAGCTGTGGCGTATCGCTCCTGTTCATTTGCGGTTATTTATGCAATTTGTGGTGTTTTGAAAAGGATTGAAGCAGCTTAACATCAGGCTTTCTACTATTTTATATATTATTACTATCCTTATCCCATTTACCGTAGTTTTTGTTTTAGCTTAGTTTAGCCTCAGTTTTCTTTAGTTCTTTTTTAGTTCTGTATATACTACAAGCAGTAGCACCATGACAAATTCTTTGCACGCATGCTTTTTTGACTAATAAAACTGATTGTGATTATTGGATATTTAAAATCTACCCAGACACAGTACAGCTAAAATGTAGAAAAAACACTAATACTCAGAACAAAAATAATAGATTTTAAGTCAGGTGGTACAACTTATCCCTTCTGATTTGGGTGGGATGTACATGCATACCTGCTCCATTGTTGCCGTTTTAGGAATTCCTGTTATGGAGATGGTATTGGATACCTTCTCTTGTACTGATGCATTTCTGTAATCTTGATCCTTCAAAAGATCAAGGTGACAAAAACAGTATGAAAAAAAGGAAATTAAGTAATACACTTGTACAGAACACATTTTTTTGTTTTGTTTTTATTTGCCATTTCATTTTTTGGAGTTTACATAACAATTAGTAAAATTTTAATAAGAACAGCAGTAACTTACCTGAGACACAGAGTCACTGAATCCCTGAGGTGGGAGTGATTTGGATTCTACTGGAGTGTTTTCTGTTCCTTGGTCTTCCCCAAGCTCATACTCATATGTGTGACCAGAACCAGTTCTATAATCAATGTCCCTATAGTCCTGATCTCTGCCATTGTCTGGAAATTCTTTCTGCCCTCCAGACTGGTTCCCTCTCTCAGGTCCCTGATTAGGAGTCAGGTCCTTTGGCCCATCAAAGGAAGCACAATTATCTGGCCCATGAGGGTCAAGGTTTTTTCCTTGTGTGTCCATTCCTCTAAGGTATGGAGGCCTGCCTCTTACTGACTGGTCCTGCTCCCTGGGCCAGACCTTATTATCATTGTCTCTGCTTGAAACATTTAGGGGTGGCGTGTCAAAGTGATGTCTCGGGGGGTCCTGTAGGCCTTTTCGGTTATATGGGGCCAAGTCGCGACCAGGAAACTGGTGTTCCGGGGGTGCATTCTTTTCCCAATTCTGAGAATCTAAACCATCTCTACCAGGAGGACGGAAGCCATAAGATTTTTCACCATCAGCAGGGAAATCCACAGGTGGCCTTTCTCCTCCGGGGAATTTTGGGGGATCTGCAGGACCACCTTCCCTGCCCCTAGGTGGAGGAAGCCTCTCTCTGCCTTTTGGAAAAGGTGGACCTCCCTTCATATGTGGCACAAAAGAACCTCTTTCCCTCATGTCTCGACCATGCCACTCCTCTGGAGAGGGTTCAGCTTCTCCTCCCCGTAACGCCACTGCAGCTTCTCTCTGCTCCGGAAACTGTTGTTCTCTGAAATTCCCTTCTCCTCCTCTGAACTTGGATCTGTTTAGGCCACCAAAGTCAGGGGGCATGTCAGTCCTTCCACGAACATCCATAGGTGCCCCATCATTTTCTCCAAACCTCTGAGGAGATCGGTCCCTAAACTCAGCTGGAGGTCGCATGCGGTTCCTGAAGTCCATGTCAGATTCAAACCTTGTCCTGGGATTTAATGGAGGAGCATTTCTCCTCTCAAAGTCCATCATCTCCCTCTCTCTTGGTTGCACATCCATGTTAAATCCATCCTTCATGGCCATGCGAGGCCTATCCCTCTCGTGACCATCCCTAAAACCCTCGTCTCTTCCGCCAATGTTCATGGGGTGTCGCCTCCTGGAATCCATGGGAGGTTCATTGAATCCTGGCATATCACTACGGAATCTGTCTCTATCTACAAATGGTCCACCCCCTTCTCTCATACCCCGTGGTTTCATGTCCCGTCCACCCATGTCTAAGGGGTGTCGAACTGGACCCATAAAATTTGGAGGGCCTTGTAGTTTGTTTCTCATTTCCATTTCATATTGCTTTCTCATACCCATATCACCTTCTTCTCCTGGTCTGAAGAATTCCCTGTGTGGATCTCTTCCCCGAATGTCTGATGGTTCCATTTCTCGAGGTCTCATTTCAGATGGACGATCAAATCGCCTCATATCTATAGGTGGTCGGTCAGGTGGCCTGTGGCCCATGGGCATTGACTCTCTCCCTCGAAATTCTGGACATTCTCTGCGGTTAAACATTTCCCCACGAGGATCCCCACTGCAAATATACATATAATTAATAACAACTTTTACAATTTTCCTCAGTGCAATTTAATTTGTTATAAATAGCCGGGATTTTTCCATTAATGTGTCTCAGCTTCTTACCGTAAGGGCGGTCCTCCTCGTGGACCTGGTCGAGCACCATCCCACATGACTGAGTAATATCGGTTTACACCTCAAAAAACTCCTATATGATAACGTATCTAAAAAATAAAAAGTAATTAAATTAAATTTGCAATACTGAACATTTTAAAACGTCGATTCAATGTTAATAGTATAATGGCACGCTTCGGTTATTGGGGATCCTGCTCAACATTTTAATGGAAGACGTACACCTGAATTTTCATTGACTGGGTTAGTAAGATGCAGCTACATCCTCGTTGAGTTATCATGCAGTCATCCACCTAACAAGCAATCTAACTAAGCAGGCAATTTAACACCATGGAAGTCGGGTACCTGGCGAATCTATTTCCACTCTCTCTTCAAAATGGTGGTGGGTATTTGTGCGAGGTCCGACAAGTTGTTAGCTCTACCTAAAATCTAAAACTCAGTGCTAAACACGTGTCTCACCCCTTAAAAGTGGACTAAGAGAAGTATCCAGCCACAGGCATTATTCTAACCGTAAACCGTGTTTTCATAACTTACTAACATCATTAACAATATTACAGATGAAGTGTTAGCTAGCAGGATACTACAGCTAGCCCAGACGTCGCCGCACTGCATTATTAGCTATACCTAGCGACATCCTCTCAACTGAATGCTTGCACAGAAAGCTTTTTATTTTATATTCTAAGGACTTTTTGATAAACAGAAAATATATATGATGTACGCACCGTTTTCTTTCTTCTACCACCAACCTACTGCTGCTAGAAAAATGAAAGATGAAGTCCGGAAGTGTGTCCTCTGCAGTCGCAGATCGCTGATGGGTGTTGTAGTACTAAAAGGACTTAGCTAATGACAATCTTGTCCATCTTTGTATCTTGTGCTACTAAAACCACCGGAAGGCGATGTTTATTCTTTTATTATATCCCCTGAAAGATCAACCGTTGTTTTCAGACATATTTACCATAAACAAACACAAGCGACTGGCAGCAAACGAATCTGAACGCTACAGCTAGCCACTGACAAAGCAAGAAACAGGAAGCTGGCGCCTCCGTCTTCTGAGCCCCCACCGCGACTGCTTCTGCACTACGCTGAGCGCAAGCAACGTACAAACCACTCAGCCAGAACTGCGTGCGCTACAGCGGAAATTACATCAGAGGTCAAGCAGAGGCGCGGCAAAAATGTAAAAAAAGAGCGGATGGGAAGAGGGTAAAGATGCGTAATTATGACACCTAGCGTGCTGGTTTGGAAAATTCTTTGCCTACAGTCAGGATTATTGTTAGAGGTGTATATTGTCTTATTTTCCATATGCACTTATCCAGTCAGGACACACAAAGCAGAGTGAATGACTCCTTGGATAGGATTCCAGTTAATGTGTGGTTATATCACATGATTTATGAATCTGCAGGGGAGTAGCTATCGACTTTCTGGGGCCCCTTGACAAAATGTTACCTTAGGGCCCCTCAACCCCCTTACATTAAATAATTTTATAATTGCACACATTCTAGCACCCCTGAAAAATGCTGAGCTCCCTGAATCTGTTAGGGTCCCAATTCCCCTGTGTTTCTGTGCTCATATCAGGATTTGGATCAGTGAAGAAACTGAAAACAATTGGTATAATACACTTTATGTTATAGTAACATTGTACTTATAACACTTATGTTCTGCGTTGTTAGTTTGCAGTTGGTACAAAGAATGGTCGGCCCCTTTAGATATTTACTCAGCTGCAAACATAGAAAAATTATCATAATATTCAGACCAAAATATGATGAAAACAACAGAAATGTAAGACAGATTTTTGTCTTAATATTCTAACCTGTAGCCCTACTGTTATGACACAGATCTCTCACTTTGTATCATTTAGTGGTCATAAACCTTACTTCTTAAACAACATGGGAAGAGACTCATTAAAACATTCTATAGAGTAACATGTTAAGAAATATTCCGCTTTCAATGATGCTACCATGTTTACTGGTTACGAACGTTATTTGTTGCTTTAGTCCACCATTATAATGTTTTTCAATATCCATGTAACACAATGTTAAATAAGAAGGTAACTACTTTCTTCTTGCCTAAAAGAAACTGTTAAACACATTTTAGTTCTGGCCCATAAAAAGTTCTTCTAGCTGAAAAGTCTTAAAATATTTGCTGATAAATTTATGTTGCAGATTTCAGCAAACCTCTACCATGCTCCTAACTTAACAGGCGATTATAATAAAATCCAGTTACACAATGACTCTAGGTAAGCCCAAAAAATGTGTGTATGAGAAAATAAGAATCTTACAATAGCGCCAAGGATCACTTCCGGATATGTTACATTGTCTTTTTTACACATTAAAGTTTGCTGTCATCATTAACACCTCTCTTTTGTACTGCAGTATTTGTTTTCCATCCAAGTGGAGAACAATACTGGCGATACGCTTTTAATAAGTTCAGCAATAAAAAGTATATATTATTGTATAATATTGGATGTTTTATGATTAGTGCTTAGACTTTGTATCTTATCCAAAATAAATTCACCAGGAATTCACTCATATCAGTGGTCTTTTTAAAAGCCTCTCCATTGCTCTAGGGGGCAGTAAAGGAACTCTGGAGTAAGTGCAGATTTTTAAAAACGGTCTGTCCGCAGTCCAGTAATCAGACTTATTTTGTGCTACTTGTTTCTGAAGCATTTAAATTAAATTCAGTATTAGCTGAATATGTGTTTTGTATTTTGTTACTATGAACGCAAGGTTCTATTTATTGTCTTTTGACATGATATGGGATATTATTTGGCTGGACATTTAGTTTAAGTCCTTTGTCATAATTCTGCCACGAGGTGTTTTTTTTTCCTGTGTGATTTCCCATTTGCTTCCCAACCAGCATTCAACACCATGGCAAATTTTAACAGGCGTTTTTATATATTTATATATATATATAAATTTCACACACATAAGTTAAGTGTTAAATTTGGAAGAAATGATTACATCCTGACAAATACAATGTATTATTTCCTGTTTAACCTTGGCGCACCCATTCTTTTAACAATTATCATAATCAAAAGTTATTAATTAGTTACACAAAACACAAATCGCATTACCTGGGCAGTCTGGAAGCTCAACATTTTGTAATAGTACAAGGATTAGGTAACAATTTAGAAAGGAAAAAAGATTTGTATTGGGACTGTTAACAGGTTTATAAAGTGGTTCCATAGATACACATACTGTAGATAATGATATCCTTTGGAATAATAAAAGCATTGTGATTCTGATATACAGTAGGTGGCTCAGTTAGTGAACTAACAAGTAACTAACTAGCTGGCAGGTCAAAGCTATGACAGTCAAACCCCTCCGATAGTTATCCAAAAGCAAACCTGACTCAAGGATACATGTTACATGTTGATGACTGGAAAAAACGTAGCCTAGTCTGTTGAATCTTGATTTTTGCTGAGGCACACAGATGGTAGAGTCAGAATTTGGCATCTACAGCATGAATCCATGGACTCAACCTGCATTGTGTCAGTAGTCAAGGCTGGTGGTGGTGGTTGGTATAGGGAATGTTTATTTCACAGACTTTGAGCCCATTATTACCTATTGATCATCGCTTGAACGTCACAGCCTATTTGTGTGCCTCTTCACAGCCACAAGTCACCTACGTATCTTCTAATAGCTACTTCCAGCATGATAATGCACCGTGTCACCAAACCAAGTTCTCAAACCGGTTTCATGAACCAAAACTGAGTTCAGTGTTCTTCAGTGGCCTTCCCATTCACCAGACCTGAATCCAGCAGATCACCTTTGGGATGTGGTAGAATAGGAGATTCGCAGCTTGGATGTGCAGCTAGCACATCTGCAGAAATTACGTGACACAGTCATGTCAACGTGCATCAGAATCTCAAAGGAATACTTCCAACATTTTGTGGATTCCATACAATGAAAAACTGAGTCTGGTTTGAGATTTGAGGTTTAATTTTTCTTTATTATATTTTAGTGATTTCCATTTTGACGGCCCTTGCTATACTTCCATACTTGTCTTAATTCTTCTTATGTTAAATAGTTCTACCTTCTAAATCTCAAAATTCGATACCTTTTATGTTTTTATAGGTTACACTTTTAAATGCATTCCTTCATCCTTTTTGTTTTTATTTTTTTCTGTTATAAAAGTCAGTAAACTCCAGGCAGGCCTTCAAAACGTGGAAATGACCCGGGTAATCTACAGCTAAACAATTATAATATTAATACAAATTTTTGTTGCAGGACCAACTGTCTGTTCACTTCATTTTGTATTAACTTAAAGTAACTTATTTTAAGTGGGATTTACATAATTAAGATTTTCATTGCTTTAAACAACTATGAATAGGCATTATTTATTATGTATCTGAAATAGAAAAAAACATGCAGCTGAATCAAAATTACTGGCAGAGGTCAATTATTCTGTCCGATGCAAAGAACGAGAAGTCATGATGTGCTATGAGGCATCTTAAGAAGATCTTGAGATCAAACAATTAATTTTTATATATGTGTTTTATTAACATCAAATTTCAAAGAATACAAGAATTACATGTAGACACGAGACTACTGGTTTCCCAGAGCAGAGACAGATACAATTATAAACCCATCAGTAAGTGCATGAAGAAATGAACATATTTGATTATTTGTGCCACAGAATATGTATGCAAAAGTTCATTGCTTTGTACAGCTGTGAAGTACAGTCATTGCTGCAGCTTTCATAACTATGGAATATTGTTACTGCTATCAGCAATTAAAGATCAGATGATAAATATTTCTTTCCCCAAGTAAAATTTCATTTTTTAATATAAACCATATGGTTTGGACACAATATAAAAAGTATCTAGTACTATAACTCTACTCACAATATATCACATTTCGTTAGAACATATAAAGAAGCCAAAGTTTGTTGTTAGTAATATGCCTAAATTTTCACTAGTGATTGTAGTGGTATCTGTTTTGAAATAATATCTAGTATTATATAGTATTATATATAGTATAACACTGGAAAAAACTAAAAAGTTCATATGTCTCCCTGAAAACTGACATCACCTTTGTGTTAAATAATTACAGTACACAAAAATGGGGTTTCCTGGTCAAAGATTTGCGAAGTTAATTGCTGGAATTGATGAGTATTTGGAAAGTGTGCTGGCTGTTAAAAAAAATAGCACAGAAACCTATGCCATCACCCGTGCTTCCTGGAATCCATGTGGAAACAAGCATTTTGTTAAAGGAGACCACGATACAGTAGCAAGGAAACACAGCAAGGTCAGATCCAAGAGTGGCTCCTGCTGTCATAATCGTGAGCACAGCTGCATAAATGGTTATGAAGAAAACAACTGCAATCCGTGTAAGTCAGTCAGGATACAAGCATCTCAAGGGCAAATAATTAGTGTAATTAGCAGTTTCACTTTTGCTCATAGGCATATATACATGGCTATGATAATACCACTGATACCAGTATGACAGCAGTATAATCTGGGATATTCCCAACAGTGAATTCTGCTCATCTATTATTCATTAAAAAAGAAATGATAAGACACATCAAATCACATTAAATTAACTATAATACATAAATTAATAAATAAAGATAATGCAGTACAGCAAGTTCATTGTTATTAAAAAAACATTTTTAACATAGGATCTTTAGCTTATAATACTGGTATTCACAGAGCAGTAATCTGGTGCATAGCAACCAGAGTAAAAAAAAAAAACTTTCACTGCAAGAACAACCAAGGGATTAGTTCAAGCAAGAGCTCAAAGGAGACCTGCACTGCCTGGACCAAAAGACGTACTGTATGCGCATCAAGTTTGGAGATGCATACCATGATATTATGCTCTCGTCCCTGCCACCTCAATGCAATAACATGCATTAACATGTTGTGCAAATTGCAAAATGAAAATAATCAGACACAGTTTATATTCCATACAATTTCATCTATAAATTGTATATAGATTTGTGGGGTTTTGATCATTTACCTACAGTAGATACACACTGCACAGTTCATGTTATATTAAATGATGTAGGGGCACATGATCTTATACACAATGTGAGAGTTTCTTTGCTGAATATTTACTGATATACTATAGATATATATCTTGTGGTCTTGCGATTATGGTGTACTAATCTAATAATGCACATTTCAAAGGAAAACTCAGTCAACAACATTAACAAATATAAAACATGACAATGGTATTTGCTTGTAGTGAGTATACACAATTTTGCTTGCAAACAATACTAAATTAACATTAAATGTTTGGCTGCATTCAGTTTGGCTATACCTTTACAGCACTTTCTATGTACAGCAATTAAACATTTAAGGAGTTCTACAATCCTGCATTTTTTCCACAAAAGGCAAGATTACCCTGAATCTTGTTACCTTTACCGTATTAAAGGGATGGACTGCTTGACACAATTGAACTTGAGCTTAGCAACTATGCAATGAGTGGATGGACATGGTGCGTTAGATTGCTTCTACATTTATCTGTTTTATTTACATTATTGTATGAAATTGTTAGTCACTGAGTATCACACAGCTAAAAGAGTACTACAGGTATGCTTTTTTACCTGTCAAGCAAAAAATAAAAAAATATATAAAACAGGGACCTTAACAGATAATATAAACTATTCCCATTTATACAGGGAAACACATAAATTCCCATAACAATAAAGAGGACTAATGATGCTAAGTATGAGGGGTAAATTACAGAAAAGACAAACCACCTAGATCTCCTCTTGTGGAAACAAGGATAGTTCAAGCATCTGCTGGCTGCTGTTCCATATTCAATAAGAAAGGCATCAGTAAGGCTGGAACAAGCGTCAAGAGAGGGACAATGCAGAGAAAGCAGGAACGCATATACTCTCTGGAGAGATTAACATAGGCTATCCCATAAACCAAGAGAGAACACGGGCTTTATAAGACGATACTGTACGAAAGCTGCGGGTGAGGAGGTAAGCAGACGCATGGCCGTCGTGCCACCAGCTAATATACAGGATGCGAGGGCAGAGTGGGCATGTTTAACCATCCTGCTCATCCCTGACCTCTGAGGATGTCTGCTCCGGGGCTGGAGACTCCCCGTTACTCAGTGATGACAAGTTGCCCACTTCAGGGCCCGAGTCGGGGACTTTTATCGCACCCACGCTGTCGGGTTTGCTCTCTGTCTCTTTGTTGGTAGTGGGAGTCTCCGTGCTGTCAGGGGTGCTGCCGGGGGC
The DNA here is from genome assembly GCA_019775895.2 of Stomatorhinus ivindoensis. NCBI lineage: Eukaryota > Metazoa > Chordata > Actinopteri > Osteoglossiformes > Mormyridae > Stomatorhinus > Stomatorhinus ivindoensis. The sequence goes on along the minus strand of JABFEB020000104.1, from coordinate 25,011,919 downwards.
CACAGCTGGCGATGCCAGCGAGTCGCTTTGAGGCGCCGGGGTGGTCGAGGCTTCTGCCTTGGGATTGGCTGCCGCCGAAGCTGCCTGTTCAGGAGCCCGGAGTCTCTTCATAAGGGTTGTGACCCTCACTGCTTTCTGCACAGCAGAATAAGAATGCAAGATAATGGAACAGTGCATCACTGCATCACTGCACACTGTATGTTAAAGAAGAACTGACTGATGTTCAGACACATTCCTAAGATGTCATACTAATTCAGGGCCTAAAACAGTGTTGAAATGACTGTTTGACCATAAGGGTTGTGACCCTCACTGCTTTCTGCACAGCAGAATAAGAATGCAAGATAATGGAACAGTGCATCACTGCAT
>JABFEB020000104.1:24983042-25011453 GCA_019775895.2 Stomatorhinus ivindoensis | reverse complement strand
CACTGCACACTGTATGTTAAAGAAGAACTGACTTATGTTCAGACACATTCCTAAGATGTCATACTAATTCAGGGCCTAAAACAGTGTTGAAATGACTGTTTGAACATTGGATGGTTAATGTCTGATTTTAGCACTGTGGCAGGAAAACTTGCACAGAGCTGGAGGTAAAAGTTGCAACACCAAGCATATTCTAATTTTCTGATCACCCGATACTTTTATGCACTGGTTCCCATTGGGCCTGTTATGTTTCTGAATCAGTTGACACAGATTTCATATTGTGCTGTTTAACGCCAAGAAGAAAATAAAGAATAGCCTTGAACAATAAACAGAACACAAAATGCAGTAGAAAATAGATCTTACCTTCCACTTGGCTTTGGCAAAATTCTTTTCAATCTGTGCACAGACACCATCTTTAATGTTCTTGTCTGATGCTGCATTTCCAGAAATCCTAACAGAGAAAAACATGACTATAAAAAATGGAAATGACTACCAAAATTACTTTATAAAATGTTCTATGGCGACAGGATAAGTGCATTTCAGATTACACATACACAGTCCTCATGTTTACCATGTCTGCACCTGAATGATGTATATAAACATATTTTTCTCATTTTATGCAAGGTACAAAAATATTGTTATACATATTTATACGTTTTACAAGTATACAGCAGTAAACACCTTAGTACAAGCCACATATATCTCAGTACCATTCATGGGTGATGGCTTCCTGAGCTGTCAGTCTCTGGTCCAGGTCTACTTCCATAAGACAGGACACCAGCCCTTTCGCTGCAAGAAATATTAATTACCTAAAACAAATTCCCGACATCATCTGGAATAAAGACTTAGGGCATTGCGTTTTTTTTTACTTATACCTGAATCCGAAATGTCATCCCAGTACGGTGAATCAAACTCATAATCTCCAGACAGGATCTTCCGGAAGAGGTTCTTGTCATGATTCTCATAGTCATCATCATCAGACTCATCATAGAATGGGGGATTTCCTGACAGTCTGCAGAGAGGAAGGATGGTGACTGAATGTGCTGAAAAAAAATCACATTTCTAAAAAGCCATACATCCATCCACCACTCCTGTTTAAATTTTTCCTGTTTAGAGTCATAAGGCCTCATAATGATATAGTATCAGGAGTGTACAGCACTTTGGCTACAGCCCCACTGCACTGAACACAAGAATATTTCAGTTTCTGTTAATTATCAGGTTGTGGTCATTCTTAATTTATACTTACTGCACCATATTTGGCCAATAACCTTCTTTGAGTTGGCATAACTATCAGTAAATGAAGAAATAATGAGGAATGCTCACAATATATACATTATGACACCAATGGCCCAGCAGTCAACTGGTCTTCCATATCTTTGTCTTCCAACTACCTCTGGAGCTGAAAGTATATTGTGGTAACCAAAATTAAATAAACTACTAGACATATTATTTAAAATGTTATTTTCCTATATACATTCAGATAACTCTTCTCATAAGACCTAAACTGCCAAAGTGTCTTACCCAGATACTCTGGTGTACCACAGGGTTCTTTAATAAGTCCATTTTCCAACTTGGCCAAATGGAAATCACTTATAACAATTTTGGAGTGCTTCAGACGATTGTAATATACCAAATTCTCCAGCTGGCAAAACATGGAACATTATTATTTTTTGCAAGTCACAATTAAAAAGTGAACATTTCACTGTGAAACTTAAAATATCAAAAAAAAAAGATCAGAAAACTCTTATATGCAGAAAGGGTTAGAGTCACACACAAGAATGTTACTTATTTGTAAGGCTTTCATCAACACTGGCCATACTGTACCTTGAGGTTTCTATGAACAATATGCAGTGAATGTAGGTAAGCCACCGCCTCCATCACTTGTCGAATGACATTGCTGGTGTCCTTCTCAGAGTAATATCCTTGGTCCAGGATCCAGTCAAACACCTCCCTGCCGGTGGCCCTAAGTAGAGAACAGGTAATAAATTCATGTCATTCAACCGGTATCATAGACTAGTGTTTCCCAATCCGGTCCTCGGAGACTCACAGACAGTCCATGGTTTTGCTCCATCCCAGCTCCAGGGGGGGGGGAGTTGTTGGGAGTGCTTTAAGTTTAAAATTTTAAAATGTTTAAAAAATTTATTTCAATTGTAAATTGTTAAATTCTATTTCAATTTAAGGATATTTTAACAGCATTCTAATACTCTAAGTCTTTGAGGAGTGCAGGTTGCCAAAGACCTGCCCTCCCAGAAGATGCCACCCTGGGCAATTACCCATCTTGCCCTTGGCAGGATCGGCCACTGGCTGCACCAAGATGGCAGTGCCACGGCCCAGCACATACCTAACAACTGTCCTGTCTTCCAAACGTTTGGGACCGGCAAGAGAAGGAAGCTTGCATTTCCCCATTGTGAGCATTGCAAATTGCAAGGTACCCTAACATCGATATTTCTTGCTGGACATTTTTGCCCCCCCCACAGACACACCCCCAGTCCTTTGCTTGGGACATCGGTCTTCAGTGCACATCCTGGAGCTGGCAGCCAATTTACATCATTGATTTCATCAATAAATCAAATTTTGTACTTTTCCATACTGTGTAGAAATCCTAGTATTTGGAGGTGACCCATACTACATGGCAACTTCACACACATGGAGTGGAGGCAAAATGTGCACCTACCACCCCTCAAAATCAAAAATGTAAATTATTCTTGCAAATTAAATCTAAAATATTTTAACATTTCCATACCCTAAACCTTGTCATCTCCTGTCATGACACATAACTCTCATAACCTTTATTAAAATATCTGCAGTATGTACCACAGTAGTCCTTCTGTTGGTTTTCACCAGATGGGATAGCCCTCACGCATCATTGAGTCTTGGCTGCCAAGCTTCCTTCCGGCGGATCATGGTGGTTCCACTCCCTTTGAACACCGTCAGTGGGCACCTACCTCAGCTGACCATGAGCACCCCACAAACCTTGCAGTTTCACATATGCTTTGGCCTAGTCACCTGCTCAAAATGATTTGGTTCTTATCAATGTCACGCTGATCCCATTTCATCTATATTCAACATGCCGACTATAAGTACCGAATGTTAGCTTACTCTGTATATATATATATATATACTGTATATATATATATATATATACCAAACCTTGATTTAGGCAATTTTTTACCATATAATCAATATTATTCCCATCATATGGGAGTGGTCATAATGTTTTAGCTCAATGGTGAATAAAGCAAATTGTGTTCATTATGTAAATTAATTTTAGTGCGAACAATCAATACATAAGTTATTACATGCAATGGACTCTGAAACAAAAACTAGAAACAATATTTTGGTAGGAACAAAAATGTATATATATTTTTAATTATATTACCAGTTTTTCTAATGGTGACATATTTTTCATTGTTTTTATTTGTCACAAATTAAGATTACTTCCTCTGACCATTACTCCATCTTACAATAATAGACTATGTGCAGTGTGCAGTGATATTGCGTGAAAGTGCTTATTTACAATCAAAGGAGGTAAATATTATGGAATGTATCTCATAAATGTTGGTCTTAGACATCATATTCATCAATGTTTCATAGGCAACAATGTAATTAATGTTGGAATTAGCTAGCTAGCTCCAGTTAGGTTAAACATAACGTACCCTGTACAGTCTATTGGCATATTTATTAACTGCGGTCACAAAATGACAAAGTTTCTCATTCTTCTTATTTAAACATTTGAGATTAGATGGCACAATACAGAGAAAACCCAATGCGACAGAGTAAAGTACAGCATCTATCATTAGCCATTTTTATACCCTCCAAAAGTTACATATTGTCACACAACCCAACATGGAATGTTATTAACCGGTATTTCATTTGGTTCTAACCAGTTCAGGAACGATAATTTTAAGGTGGAACATATACACTTGTTTGAAGCTCTATGAAAAACAAACATATGAGAGTCATATTGCTATAAATTATTTTTAAAAAGCTTAATATAGAAATATCTTAATAATCTGCTTTATCTGCTTTTACCCCCAGGCTGTTTCCTGATTTGTTTCCTATAAATGTGCATATAACTCAAAGCTCATTGTGCAAAGATTTTTTTTTTTTGAGCTGCACAGCGAAGAGCTTACTTACAGTTCCAGAAACAGGAAGTACTCTTTCCTGGTCTCAAAGACATCCACCAGCTGCAGAATATTAGGGTGCTTCACCCTTTGAGGAAACCAGAGAAAGAGAGAGCGACTCAGATCACATGTGGCATTGCTTTGGTAGGGATACAAAACTGCACACACCAAGGACACTCCACCATTTTGGCACAACATCTGCACTCAACAGCATGTTTACTTGAATGGTGTGGTAAAGCTGCAGTCTCCTTAGCAGTAAAAATTCTAGTATTCATTTTTTATCCAAATTCCACAAATTTAGGAATCGGCAGAATTCAGGTCGGCACCCTCATTTTGAACTTGAAAGTTAATAATCACACTTCTGTATAATGCGTATAAATATGCCTGTATACAATTTATTACATTTTATACAAATGCAGTCACTATCCACCTTCCAGCTGCTTATCTTGGTGCACGGTTTCATGCGTGTGAAATGACAATAACTTAAGAGTACTTGTTAGGGCGCAGGGTGCTATGGAGCCTGTTCCAGGTAGCAGGACTACAGGAGGAAGTCAAAATTTACAAAAAGCTGTCTAACACCAGTATGGGGCGAGAATGCTGCCCATTTAGCTGCCATGCCGTTCAATGTCTTACTGGTTAGCTAAATATTAGAATAGCAAAGATGCATCATTAAAGAGATTTTAATGGTGACGTTGTGATTGCTGGTACATGATAGTTCCAGCATCTTGGAAAGCTTACAGAGAATACCGCAATGAACAAACAAATGCAATGACATCTTAATAAGGTGCATAAACACCTTATTAATGAGCAAGAAGAGAGGAAATAGCCAATAGGAACAAGATCAAAAGTGCAAAATATCAGCTCAGTATTTTGACATAATGCTTTGACAGAACAAGCCTTTTCTGAAAGCAGTATTCTAAAAACATGCTGCTTTAGAAAAAGCTCCTTTGTTGAGGTCCTAACATTTCAAATCTTTATTATTGCAAGTGTGTTTAGTCCTATTTTCAATTGTTATCAATTAATTACTTTTTTGTAATCTTAATTTTTCCCCATGCCAAAATGTTTTTTTTTGCATTTACATTAAATAATTATCATCACTTTGACCTAAATTATTTAGCTTAATGTACTTTCTACACATCCTGCATATCAAGATAATCACTGCTACAATGAATTAGGCTACATCCATCACTTAGCAACATCACTTTACATAATACACTAGCTAATAACCATATATTAATTAATAATCATTGTGTATATATAATTTTATATGTATATGTATGTAAGGCTGAATGATATTGGAAAATATATTTGAAATGCTTGCAATAAATATTGCGATATCTATCAAACAAAAAAAATACCCAAAAGGAACTATAACCAGATATAATTTGCTATCTGTCAAAAGAGTCTATCAATTCAGTTGGTGGTGTTGCTGTGAGTTGTGACAACAGACATAAATTGGTGTTTTTGCTCAATTTCAACTCTGTGGAATCCAGATTATTAGCATATACAAGAAGATGAAAACCATCAATTGCTATATTATATATACAGACGCTCCTCTACTTACGAATGAGTTACATTCCGAAATGTTCGTAACAAATGTTCGTAAGTCGTTATTCAACATCATTTTAAGGGTATACGCAAGTACAAAAAACTAGGATGCTGGGAGTATGCACGCTACGCTGCTGCACGGCAGGAGTAGTGGCCAGAAGTCATACTAGGTGGAATTGGCGCGCAGAACAAAAAAATTGATGTTGCGGACAGGAAACAAGAGCCCAAAGAATACAATTTGGACTTACTGTCCTCTTCGTTCATATGTCTGAAAATTTGTAAGTTGAAACTGTGTAAGTAGAGGACCGCCTGAACTATATAAACGATTGCTCAATAAAACCATATATTGAATTGAGAGATTACTTAAATACTAAGTTCTGCAACAAGTGCATTTTCATTCACTTTAAATGTCAAAGTGGTCCCACACAACTGAGGATGTTCATTCTTTTGTAGTTACACCCCCATCCACTGTCTTCTTTCTGGCATATTGTCTAGTCATCAAGAAGTCGTATTTTAATTCAAGCTATTTTTTTACAATCGAGAAACCAAGTTTCATCAAGTAATCATGACAAGCTCAACATTTGTAATGGTTTATTCTACTTAATTACACGAGAAAACGGAAATCACAAGAGTAAAACCATAGCTCAATTAATGAAATGTTGGAATGTTGTACATTTTCTCATTTTTACAAACTACAGGATGAAGCTTAAGCACGGTAATGCGTCGCGGTACCCAAGTTAGGTGCTGAGAAGAATTTGTCTGAGTGAAAGAGCTTGAGAGAAAAATTTTAATCCACTTGAAAATGATGAGGAGATAAATGTTATGGCAAAAACAACATCCAGAGAAATTGTTTAGTAGCTCTCACATTAAATCTGTCTAGCTCCAGAAAGGTTATTATTTTTTAGTTTCGTAGGAAGATATAATTGCAGTTTTTTTACTGATTTTACTGAGTTATTTGTGAGATTTTACTCTATTTCAGTGTGTATACTGTCTGCAAAGATAGTGCCAACTCTCACCACCATTTAGCAATTTAAAATGACTATTTAGCATTTCAAATAAAATGTAGGCTCTCTATACACATTTTACATTAGATTTCATAATTATTTCAGAATGAAGGACTGAGGGGTCTATTCACTCACCAGGCACATAAGTCAAAAAAGTGCTTAAAAAGTTACGCGCTTTTGAGTTACGTTTATTCTCTTCTCCCACCACACCCACTGTGCATAACCCAAAAAAGAAGGCGTAGCCATGCAAGACATCTAACTAATACATCAAGCAAGAAAAGAGGGTTATATCCTCAATGATTCTGATAACACGCAAAACATAAAATATGGAATCTTTTATTTACATTATTAACCTATTAACCTTATTTACATTGTTAACCTAATTATGGATATTATTTCATTTGAGCTCTAATTTAATGATCCCTCACCATTTTCTCCAAATAAGCACTACCATTACATTTTTAAGATCAAATAACACAAAACTAGATAAAATGATTTTAAATCTTTCAGCTTTATTGTATGTAACCCACAATAGACAATCAATTATTATAGGATGTATCTTCATTTCTTTAATTGTTTTGTACTGTCAATTGTTTTAATCCGCAAACCGATTAACCACAACAAAGGCAAAAATCAACATTTTAAGCAATAATATGTGAGTATGTCATCAATCTAATATGAGAAAATAGAGAAAATTGAAATGTTTATGTTAATGAGTTACCCACATTAACATAAACATTTCAAGTTACCCACATTGTGTTTAAGAATGTATCCATATACTTCAGCTTTTTTCCCCTCTCCATTCAGATCAAACAAGCAATGCCTAGCTGAAAGATATGGAGTAAATGTCAGCACGATAAGCAGCATGGCATAAATGTTGAGATTGCTTTGCCGATAAAATAACCATGCATTCAACTGAATAGTCTACACAAGATAATATGCAACAGCATAGGCTGCAATGAATTATCTCAAACCAATTACTATAGTCACTATCTCTAACAAGCCACACATGCACACCGTTAAGTGCAGAATGGTTAGGCAAGTGTCCTGTTCAGAGAGTTCTCTTAGGGAACTAGTGTGTGTACCCCTGTGTACAAAGTGCATGTGTATGAAAATATGGAATCACGCTCCATTTTAGTTCAAAACAGAGAGTTTCATGATCCACCTGGAAACATATGATGCATTCAGTGTAAGTCAGTTGAAGGACATTAAGACAAGGGTGGAATTTTCTGGTCATCAGTCTGTCCCATTTTCACTGGATCTTATGTACATACACTGTTGTTACTTCTGTTATACCTATTTTTCTGACAGAGAGTGAATATTACAAAACCCACAACCCTTGCGTTGCGGGCATTTTAATGAAGGAGTGTCCTTTAGTAAAAGCCACTGTTGGTTCAATACTAGCAGCGGCACAGACAGGGAAGTCTACAATCAACAGAACACTCAGGGTCACGCACTAAACACGCAAATTGCTAGGGTTGCCAACTATCAAGCATCTGGCCTGATGCTTTTGGGCTCTCGCTCACACAAGTAGGCCTAACCAAATCTATATTACTGCAAATCAAAACACTCGTATTTGCCGCCATTTAATCCCTTTATTGTCTTCACCCCAAAAATAAGATGACACCACTTTTTCAAATGGATTTTGAGGAAAAAACTTAAAATTTAATATTCGGGTCATTATGGTACGTTGAATAAAACTGTATGTTTATTGAAATCTTATTTTAGTTAAAATATTGGGCATATCCGAGTCTTGTGAACATCGCCTCTTGTCTAATTAAAACAAAAAAGCTACCATGTAAGCAGAATTCAGCATTTTAAATAAAGATGAACAGTCAGCCTCCAAACGTCTGATGAAAACTTGAGCATCTTAAGAAGCATATTGTCTAAAATGCTTAAATTAAAGGATAAAAACCAACACAAAGCCACAACATACAGAATGCAACAAATGCTGTTCGCAAAAAATGTTGGGTTATTAGCCGATTGTTTTAGATTTGAAAACCGATTTGACCAATTCACTGAAAAGAAGCCGTTCACGAATCAGACATCACTAGGCACAACACAACAGAAGCGCCGAAAACAGGGAGAACAGCTCATACATCATTATATTGCCAAAGTGATGCTGATTCTGTTTACGACTTAAGTAAATAACCATATTAGGCTTTCTTAATATTGCAAGATTGCATTTGCCCATGTAGGAGCACGTAACTTAATACAGCCCCCTAGAACGCGTAATGAGCAGCGAAATAAAAAAATGCATGTTAGTAGCAGGATGCGTTTGTATCTTTAAACGCAATACCCATATTATAGGGTGTTTATCATTGTGTATTTTATCGTTCTTGCATTCTTGCGTACGTTTCATGTTACTTTCCATTGCCAAAATACAGTTCCAATACTCAAGAACAGAAGAATGGAAGATGGTAAAAATCCACGGATGTCATTCTTGCCCACACGAAGGATGCCTCTGTTGCATCCTGGCCAATGAGAAAAATCCTATTATTCATTGCGTCCCAAGTTCGTCGTTGGGAGGCAAGTGAGCAGGAACACAAGTACGTACTTTGCGTTCATGATATTGATGAGCGCCTGTAGTGTTCCTCTACGCAAAGTTTGTATCCAGCCTAAGCGTATGTAAATCCCTTACTTAAGCAGATGGGAGAATATGGTTATGTGCTTTTGAGACTCATGTGCATGGGAAAATCAAAGTAAATGGTAAATCCTGAGTAAATAGGAAGTGAATAGGAAGACAAGTGGTGAGACTGAAGAACACAGGAGATACTATCCTGAAGACAGTAATGCATGGAGTTCTGCTAAGAGTGTCTGCATCGTGTGAACTAGAGGTGGAGATTTCAGGCCTAGAGAGTACAAATCCAGACCAAGCAGTTGAGCATAAAGAGCCACAGTCACAGAGCACTCAACTGGTTGGTTGAAACAAAATCCTGGTCTGGATTTGTACTCTCTGGACCTAAAATCTCCACCTCTGGTGTGAACCCACTTACACGTAACTGCATCAATATTATTTCATTAAACATTTCATAATCAGCTAAAGTACTGTAAAGCAATAACTCACATTTTCAAAATAAAAATCTCATTCTTGGCAGCCTTCCGCACTTTTCTTCCATCCTTTTTCATAAATTTTTTACAAGTGTACATTTTCATCGTATTCCTGTCTTTGGCTCGGAAAATTTCACAGAATTCCTCCCTAAGATAAAACAAATAAGATAAAATATTAAATCACATGCATATTTTACAAGAGCACAATGTTACAATATATCAGCAACAGAGAAAAGCTCAGATGATAGCTTTACCAATCAGTAAATGATTGTATCATAGATGTAATGCAAGAGTACTCACGATCTAACGATCTGTCCCAGATCATACTTGTCAGTCACCTCTGAGGGATTGTTGTAATCCTTTTTCTCCCCGAGAGTTAAGCAGCCAAATGGCATGACCAGTTCTGCCCTAATCAGACAAGAGAAAAACCCATTATTATACAAAATAATTATGCAGAACAGACCGATTAATCATAAACCATTAAACAAAGAAATTTGTTCTTTGCTGGAACTTAGCAATACCACATTATACCACAACCTTTTTTAAACCTACCATATACAGGCCATCCCCAGGATATGAGCAATTATTTAAGTCAATTTTGCACGTAAATTGGAATTATAATAACAGAGTAATAACAAACAATAATGGCTACATTAGGAACTGTAATGACCTAGAGCCAATGAACTGCTGAAGCCGGGCAAGGTTTTCACGAGCGTCACAAAGTAGTGCGTGTGTTAGTTATCATAAACCATTGTATTTAACATGAATTTTTAATATAAAAGGCTTTATGGCAGTCTGTATGTACGAGTTGTCCATAAGTTGGTCGTTCTTAACCCAGGGACTGCCTGATCTAAAACATAACAAAACTTAACTCTTTCTTACTTACTTAAACAAAAAGAGACTTCTTTCCTAATATCTCTTTATACGATTACGCTTTCAAGGTCCTAGTGTTGTATCATTGCTGATCATTCACTTACGCAATATCTAGGATGTCTGCATTTTTACAGATGATTCTTTGCAAGGTAAGTAGCTACTGCGGCGACATGGACGGGACCAGGACCACCAGGCTCTCCCAGGCGGAACCAGGCCCACCCACCCAGTATTCACAGCCAGCGATACAGTACGATAAAAAGACAGTGTCTGACAGATATGCGTGGGCGTGGTTAGATCAGTTAGAAGAAATGTGCTTTTGAGAGACCAGTACATTTTTCTTTGTTCACTGGGTCTTATTAATGCCATTGGCCATTTAAAAACTGAGAAAAAAATATCTAGTTGAGTTCATAGTGTGATTTTGTCACCAAGTGAATTGTTATGGGATTGGCCCTCCTGATTTTCTGTCAGCTCACCCACGCTATGATTTCTGGCTCTGCTATTGGTTGGTGGTTCAGCAAAAAACACTACATCATTATCACTATGCCTTAAAGGCTAAACTGATCAAAACTCTTTATTACATGCATTTGTGCTGAAATAATGATTAAAAAAATCATCCATCATGTACTGTGCTATGTTGATTGACTATGCGCAATTTACTGTAGTTTTGAACAATGTTTCAAGCGTCACTTTATCTAGTTACGAAACAGATGCCGTTTTTCATTCTGCACTTACTTTTTACTGCTCTTCCCGGTAAAAGAACTGTCACTTCTGTGAATCACAGAACACAAAAGATGTACTCTTCCACAGGCTGTACTGTAATGAAAGAACTTCTAAATGTTGCATTGAAAGAAAAAAAAATCATGCATAACATGACAATTTCTTTCAACTAAAGTAGTCTTGGAAAATGTTTCTCTCATATAGCATTAAAGAGCAGCTGGCTACAAGCCTCTTGATTCTTTGTGATTCATCGTTTAGAGTTAAGGATTTTAATGTGAAGTGGCCGAGGTGAAAGTCATGTTAATTAACAGAACAAAGCTGTGAAATGCATTATAGAATTCTGCACCTTGAGATTTACAGGGATGCTAAGACTTTAAAACATTTTGAGCTGTCACTGTGGTCGCTTTCTTATTTGACCTTGAAAAGCATGCGCAAGGAAAAAAATCTATTCAGAGTTCTGTCCGTATAAAAACATGCTAACACATTTGCATTTCTTCAGAAATAAAACGTCATAAAAAGCTATTCGTAGCTGTGATGTTCTGCGCAGACTTGTGTCGAAAAGCAACACTGCCCCAAACAGCATTAATAGCCAAAATGTTAATGGCAGTATCTCTGCATATGTCCTTGTAGAAGTCTTAAATTTTTCTCAGTACAGCATTACGGTTCACTCCCGACACAAAACCCAAATAATTACAGATGAATTCAGTGACACAACAGCACTTAAGGGAACAGAATGTACTTTGTGTTACTTTTGTTCTGTGATTTATCTGAAAGAAAAAAAAAACATTTATATAATGGAAAGAGACAGCAGACATTGTAAAGAGTACAAGTCCAATGTTTGCTCCTACGAAGTACCAATAAGCTTATTTTGCAAAATGTATGACTGGAAAAATTTTCAGGTGCTGCTGCATGATCATATGGGAGAACCAGACAGCTCTATTTACAATATTCCGTGAGGCATGTTTTCAGCCTTTTCAGTCTCTTCTGGTTAACACAAGGACATGAACTCTTACATAAATCTGTGAAATTCTTCACTGACCCTCAGCTTTGTTATTCCCAACATGACGCCAATCCAGCTTTTGCTGGAGCTCAAAAGACCAAGTACAAAAGGGATGGCATTGACAGAGGTGAATATGGAAATCTCAGTGACAGGGCTGCCTTAGTCCCCAGAATTTAGCCTCTGTTTCTCATGTTGTATCAGAAGGAAAAGTGAACTACCATCGCCGCAGTGAAAGTGTTTTATTTATGCTAGGTTTTGGTCTTTTCTAAAAATGTACATGGGTGCAAGTCAGTTGCTCAATAATAATTCTCAACAAATAAATGCATTCATAATTACATATACACATACTAGGGCTGCTTGATTATGGCTAAAATCACGATTATTTTAGTCACTACTGAGATCACAATTGTTCAACCTGATTACTCGTTCACCTTCGAAATATGTATTCATTGAACTTTTAAAAAACTGATCTTTTTAACAGTGGATTTCCTTGAACTTGAATATGATTCAACTAAGAGGCTGGAAGATGCTGCACTTGACAAAACACTAGACAAAATAGGAGTATCATTGCGAAACAAAATACAGCACAATGATCATTTTATCTTGTGTATTTTGTTTTGATAATCGTTGGAAGCCAAAATAGTAATTGAAATTAAAATTAAGTTATTAGCCCACCCCTAATACAAGCCAACACACATACACACATATAAAAATAAATATGCCCTACTTGGTTTAGTTATAAATGACATACACTGGGCCACTGAGCAGTACTGTTTCCTCACCCCTCCAGGCTTGAGGACCTAATTCCCACCCTAACAGTGTGTGGGGTCTATGCATGTCCACTCTGTCTTCGTACAGGATTTCACCAAATCCTCTAGTTTCCTGCCATAGTTCAAAACCATGTGATTAGGTGCATCTGTGTCTCTGCGTTTCCTGTTGTGTGTGTGTGCTCTGCAATGGACAGATCCATAATTTGGATTTATTACAAAAAAATTAAAAAGCACTTTTATGCGTAACTTTGGTTTGAACATGGGGGGAGTTGAGGTCTCTACTCATTTAGGGGGAGACATGATTGTGGGGAGCTTGTGTTGGTCGATTTTGATTATTGGGAGGGTTAGAAGCCCCCTGTCATGATCCACCCATCTGAGCCTTATGTGTGCCACGCCCCCTCCTTACCTCGTGTCTGTTCCTGATCGTGGCCACCTGTTGTTGATTGATCCCTGCTTGTATTTAGTTGGTGCCTGTGTCAGTCTGCCCCAGATCAGTCATTGATGTTACCCGATGTACTGATGTTAGTTGATGTTGGCGTCCTGTCCTGCGTGCTACCCCCCACCCTCCTGTCAATTATGCCCATGCATACATACCTTAATAAATTATGATACATACTTTAATAAATTAAAAATAAATATAATTTTAATGCTACAGGCAGTGTCTCTTGTAAAGATAGAAAGAGAGCTGTCACAATGACTTGATTAAGCTCAATTTACAAATACAAATACAACCAAACATCTTAAAAAGACATAGCTATCTAATAATATGAGGACAGACATAAATAACTATAAGCTATGTGTCATTTAGCCTTTTGGAGTAGCCTGTCCTATTTTTTGTCACATTTTGTCACTTAGATTATTGAGCTTAATTTAGTTTCTATAATGTATCTCAAGATAATCACCACAAAAATGAAGTCTACCCCCATTGCTTAGCCACACCAGCGTACACAGCCTAATGTGGAGCATAACACCCATGTTATGTTATAAAATGTGTTTTTATCTACCTACAGAGTCTGTCAAATAAAGGAATGGTGTCACCATGAGTTGTGCTAACAGACACAAAGAGTGGCAACACATCGCTTGTTTTTTTGCTGAATATCATCTCTATGGAATCCAAAATGTTTCCATACAGCACAAGACAAATCTCTTTGTTGACCAGTTTTTGTTCACTTCTCTCCTCCTCACTCGTTTTTGTTAAATTTCTCAGAAACGCACCACAGTCTATGAGTGAGTCTGACAGCAAGAATGGAAAATGACTGGCTCAGAGGACGCCTGCAGAGCTCATGCAAAAGCAGCTGTGGAATGCTTTACACTGATGTTTGTTAACATATACCAGATAATCTTGAAAAGGAAATACCATTAAAACTGCAGAACTTGCTAAGTTTTGTTTCCTATGGCAGAGAAAAAATGTTTTAGCATAACCAGTTGTCTTAACCCAGCTGCCTATTACAGTTGAGATGTACAGATGTGAGAACTGCATGTGTATGACATACAATGCGTATATTATTGTTACACATCATGCTTGCCTAGTGATGAGGGACAGGGTAGCACAATGGTTAAAACTGTCAGCGTTTCTATTAGTGCGGAGATCCATCGCATCAAATCAAGCAGTACTTCATTCTCCTTAAGCTGTATCAGCAAATGAGAAGACTGCATCACACCACATAACGGGAAGTGATAAAGCAGATATAAAATTGTGTCTTTCCACTAAAACAGAGCCCATCTCAGGCAGCATTGGGGAGTCTGGACTCCGGAGTCCATACCAGGCATAAATTACCTTCATTCTTGAATGATCAAGCACCTAATGAAAGGCTCTACTAGCTGAACAAGTACAACATTTTGCAAAGGTTTTGGGTTGCATACATAAATTGTAACACCTTCCCTCGGAAGAATTTGGATAAAAGTGTCAGATAAATGTAATAATCACAAATGTTTATTTTTCAAAATAAAACACAAATAGGTTAGTTGTAGTTATAGGCTAGTAGGACTCCACCATGATGTTTAACCCTGAAGCATTTAGTTTTATATTATTGCATTTCCTTAGGTTCTACCAGATTAAATGTATTACACATAACTGAAATTTGAATTCAATTCAAATATTGTTTACAAAGATAAATCGGATCATTGTTTGGCTAATCCTCATCTAGGTCCAATAAAAATTGTCATGTCTATACAGTGTGTTTAAATAAGATTTATTCTTTGAATTTAGAGATCAGTGGTCATCGTTGACACACCACAGCACACAGTGCACAACAATAAAATGTTTCCTCTGCATTTAAACCATATGTGACACAGCAAGGGGCAGAAAATTCAGCACCCTGCCCTGGGAGCAGCACCTTGCTAAGGGTACCTCAGTGGTGCCTTGCTGGTCGGGGATTCGAAACATGTTTCAACTACAAGTGTGCTTCCCTAACCATTAAGCCACCAATGCCCACGTTGTATTACAGATCCGTTTGTGCAAGAAAAAGGAATATATATTTAAGTTTTATTCTTTCTAGTATTTTAATGGTTACTGATTCAAGCTGTTTAAAATTAACGAACTATTTCCATGAAAACCAAGAATTTTGCACTGGCTGATTTTCAAATATTTTGCAGGTTTTCCACCTTAAATTTGGCCATAAATTGTGGTCTACAATGATATATAGAGGAGGTATGACAAAAAAATTAAACAGAGTTTGGTACTTCTATTTTGGTCAAAAATGCAATATTCAGGTGTGAAAAATATATTGCACCCGCAGGTAAAACAACCCAAATAAAAAGTGAAGTGAATAATGGCGTAAACACTGCCTACATCTTGGGCCTTGTCCACAAATAAAAGTTGGCAGGAGAACAAAATCAAAATAAATTTGAGAAAAGTCAATACCTGATACCTGTCTATAATGGATTACAGTCATGGAGGTTTGATGAAGACATGCATGGTCAAAGGTATATGACCGCATGAAAATTCTTGACTATAGTAAACCTCTTAAAAAAATCTCAAAAAACTGGTCAGGAAGTAAAATGATTTCTAGAACATGGGATCCACAGCCCTCTCCGTTTCCGAAGGATTAGAAAGGTAATACGTAAAGAAATCGGATGTAGTGGATAGTAAAATCAAAATCATTGGCCACTTACAACATGAATATTCTGGTTTAGTTTCCTGAAACCATTCATTGGCAACTGTGTTTGACAAACAGATGAATGAAAAGTGAAACTGCTTGGCTGAAATGCCACAAAACCAAATACAAATATCAAAGGCCATTGCGCTTTGCTGTTACAGTACAAGACAAGGTTAAAGCACTGCTGGCATATGTAGCAAGACGACGATCTGAAACACATCAGCAAGTGTAGAATAGCTGAAAAGAAAATGAGATTCTCAGTGGGCTAATAGCATGTAAACCCTACCGAGGTATTTTTGCAAAACCTGCAATTAGCACTTTGTGTTTGCAAGCCCAAAGATGTCACTGAGCTCAAACAGTCCTTTACAGGGACGGGATCAGAACCCAGCCGTTGTGCAGTCAGAGGCTGATGAATAAGTACATAATGTGTCTGGTTGCATTCAATGCTGGTGGTATAATCAATTATTGGTTAGCTTTTAACACTGTGACATTAAGGGCCTCCTTTTAACGATCTAAAGCGCATGGCACAGATTCATTTAAGGCATGGCCAGATCCACTTTTGGTAGCTTTATGGCGGAATTACGGTCGCTGCGCCAAATGCATGGGTCAAAAGGGTGGGATATGGTCTCATAATTATTTATTGGTGTTTGGGGCATAACATGCTATAAACCAATCAGAGTGTAATCTCTCATTCCCTTTAAAAGCCAAGTGCACATATACCTTGCTGGATTGGTATTATGTATGGCAGATTTGTCAGGTAGCACAAAAGAGTGCCTCTTTACATACGAAATGGATCTGTTCCTGCATGAAGTGAAAATGCGTGAGCAGAACATTTACGGCGACAGCAGGATTCCATCAAAACCTAACTAATAAAAACATTATTAATCTTCTCCATGTTTATGTGCTGCGGTAGATCCCTGTGTGTGTAACAAGCAGTATATAGTATGTTCTGTGCGCTAACAAATGTAGGTACATTAATAT
Source organism: Stomatorhinus ivindoensis (assembly GCA_019775895.2). Classification (NCBI taxonomy): domain Eukaryota; kingdom Metazoa; phylum Chordata; class Actinopteri; order Osteoglossiformes; family Mormyridae; genus Stomatorhinus; species Stomatorhinus ivindoensis. The sequence goes on along the minus strand of JABFEB020000104.1, from coordinate 24,994,290 downwards.
CCTAATAATGTGCCCTTAAAATAAAACTGAAATACTGTGCCATTGACTTTAGACCAGGCTTTAATTGGTTAATACTACAATTGTTTTCTGCTGCTTCAAGCTACCAATGCAGCAGCAATACACCTGCCTCCATCTCATTCACTGGCAGCATTGGCTCAGTGGACTGTCTCTGTGCCTGTGATCAGAAGCCCAGCCTCGGCAAGTCTGTGGGTCCTTGAACAAGGCCCTTAACCCCCAGCTCCCTGGATACTGCAACAGGTTGCTGTCCTTCATGGCCAAGGTTGTTCTAATGGAGAGTAAGATGGGGGGGGGGGGTGGTGAAAAGAGAATTTCCCCATGGGGATCAATGAAGTACCACATAAAAAAAAAAAACAAGTAAATGCCGACATTCAGATGGCCGCAATTAAATTTGTGATTTCATGAGTGCTGGGCCGGAGAATGACAGCTGTGTCCTCATGCTAGCAGAGATACTTACGCCATGCGAGGTATGATAGGGCCCTCTGTGTTACTATTACTATATACTGTAAATATAAGCTAAGCTTTGTGTAATTATGTGAAACACATGTATCTAATTCTGTTAACAGTCATGCAGAACATTGAATCGAGGCTAAATACTTTAAGGCACTGTAATCCAATAATTTAATTAACTATGGGTTTATCCAACAGCCTAATACCACATCTACTTACAGCTGCATTTCCTAACTCGATGATAATCCTGCATAGTGCAACTGTGTAAAAGAAAAATAAAACACTTTATACAGTTGCTTGTTTGTCAGACGCTTACCAAAACTGAGAATGCAGAGTCAGCCATATTTTAGCATTTTACTGACAAATATATTGAATGCATAAACCACCTAGAATATTTCAGTGCTATAGGGGATTTAGTTACTCTTACGTAAAGCAAATATAAATTGGATTTATGGAGTTAATGAACAGCAACCAAGAGAATGAGGTTTGGGAAAAAATTGTTTTATTGAAATATAAGAAGATACTCTAGTAATGGACAAGAAAACAGCACATAGAAAGTATTCTTTACTGGGGGACAGAAAGCACACGCTTAATACTGTAGGTCTCCTTTGGGGGGCTCGTTTTCCTCAAGGCTACACGCACCTCTCTCAGATAACTCGGGAAGAGTCTCTGCATTCCCTCTGCTTGATTTTCATAGTTTAATCCATGCATGCATTTCTGATTGTATTAACACTCATAAAATACACGCTTCATATCTAGGATTACAGGTTCAGACTGGTTTTTGTGCGGCCTCCAAATGCTGATTGATTCGAAACATATGTCTCCACAGGGCAACACAACAATAAGTCAGCGCTGTGTGATATGACCAAAATCTCATATCCCAATACGTCATCTCATATCCAGATAACGATATATGTTGCAGCTGCACCTCATATTTATGGCTTTTTTCTATAAATCCGCCGCGGTACGAAATTTTAAAATATCCGCAAATAAAAAGGAGAGAGGTCACAAAATAGACAGGATCAAATGATCCACAAATGTGCAAAGCCTGTTTCAGGTCTACAGATCGCTCCAAATTTTTGTGGATATGATTTTGTACAACGCAAATAAAGATACAAACTTCTGCATAGTGATATATATGTGATTTTTTTCTATAGATCAGCTTGTTGCGAAAAAATCCGCAAATGAATAGGAGGAAATTGACAAATATGATCGACAAATAGATAGGAAATGATCAAGAAATATTCACAACCCTTTTCACAAGTAGAAATTGCTGAATTTTTTTTTTAGATATGATTTTACACAACGATAATAAAAAATATATATTTGTGGATTTATTAATAATTGCCCTGTGTCCATTCACACGCAGTGACTGTAAACAAGACAGCTGGGCTATTGAAGGTGAAATGCACATGCAGACATTGAAATCTTAACTAATATTCACCTGTAAAAGAAATTAAGGGGTGTTGCTTGCTTTTGTAAAAAGACAGCTGGAAAACTGAATGTAAAGTTAACTTCACAGTTAAGAATTATAACCCGAACCCACTTTCAGGTATATCTCCCTCGCTTGATGGTGCATGTGGGGATATCCAGATCTATACTGAAATATTCCAGATAGAGGGTTCGAGTTTAAGCCTCAACTCCATGTAATACTGCATCCAAATGATGAAAAAATGTTGCTGAAAACAGTTTTGCAACACCACAAAATAAACAATAGCACATAATATGAAACGACATGTTTTTCTTTTGTCATCTGATAAAATATATATAAGAGTATTTCCCACAGCCCTAGCGCTCAGCATTACAGATTTATCAAATACTGCAGATCCAGCGCCTGTCTGTCACAACCACACAGCAAAAGACAAGGTTACCTACACAGCAACTCCAGCAGCTCCTCTAACCCAACTTTGTTGCTTGATTCAATGTAATCAGGTTAACAAAAGCTGTGCCTGTTCATGTCCCACCACTAACTATGACTAGGGCTTGCGTGACACAACTAAATTCCCCCATGATAAAGTTTTGGCAATCTCCTATTAGACTGCTACTGAAAACATTTGACCATCAGGGGAGCTGGTGACAAAAAAAAAACTTTATATTCATAAAATCATCTTACTCCCCACAGTTTGTGAACAAGTAAGCTATACAATGTTCCTGGGATGTTTGAAAAGGATCCATACTTTAACATTTTATACATTGACAACATGACTTCTGAAGACTCCCTTTATGACCTCTGCTGCCCCCTAGTGCCGCAACTAGTGTAGATTTTCCATCCACATACTGTAGTGTATCTACGAAGTGGTAACATCCACCTTATCACACTCACATAGCCAAATGTTGTCTGCAGTCACCCTTCTCCTTACTGTTGCTAAGTGATGTTATTTCCATTTTGGGGCGATTTGATTAATATTTCATCAGTTCCAGATTGTCACCCAATAAATGGCTCAGCAAAGTTTGAAAAAGACCCACCAAATACTTGTTGCCACCTTAACAAGACAGCGTCCAGTGAATACAATGAATATAGGCAGTACTATATATCACAGTCCTATCTGTGTGTTTCTGGTTGATCACGTCACTCTGGAATCACCCTGTTCAAAACCTGTGTGATTAAGTTTGCTGTATACATTTATTCACAAATAAAGGTGTGTCAGTAGTTTAGCTCTGATTTTAAATTATTCCATTTGTCTGTACATCAATGGATATTTGGATAAACCCATCATTAATTAAATTATTGAAGTCCTGTTCCTGGTGGTTCACTGTAAATGCAGGATTTCATTCTCACCAGGTTTTTATTTAAAAAAGAATCAGATCCTTCATTTTATGTTGAACAGGATATATAGTAAGTATAAGGACAATTATGCTGGCAGAGGTATTATTACTGCGAATGTTTTGGTCACTGTTTCACACCTTGAATTAATAACACTTTTGAAGCTCAGAAGTACGCTGAAAATGAAGTGCAGAGTCAAGAATCAATCTGGAAATGAAGATGGGGGCTTTATTTTGGCAAGTAAATTAAGACTGAATATCAAAATATTCTAACAAGTAAATAATTTACATAATTAATATGAACATTTAATTAACCATAAAATGCAGGCATTCCTTGACTGATTCAAATGTAGTTATCAGTGAATTATTACATTATGAATGGATTAACTCCTCAATAAAGACTAAAGAGTTAAGAGCTAAGACGAAATTTCCAGCATGTGCAGTAAGCAGTAACATGGCCAAAGATTTTAACCTCACAGAGACCAATCAATTCCTGATAGTTTAAAAATAATAAAGGACCAACACTGCATTAATAGAATACATTAATCTCTGCTACAGTGGAGCTATTTAATTATTTTAATATTTGCCATGAATTACTGCATAATACATACACTCATAGCCTGCCAAGGCCACATCATTTGCCCCATCATTTGACAACATCCCTTTGCTCAAATATATTCATCACCCTATTCACACAACTGCTTTATTTCTCATACAAATATAAAAGATAAATGGTATAGCTATTTTTTGCTATTTACCCTTACTGAAAAATGCAGTCATTTGCACAGCGAATGAGTTCTATTAAAAAAATATGGGTAATGAAGGCTGACTGTATGACTCAAAGGGATGGAGCTCTACAAGACGTGGAAACTAAAAACTGGAAAATGGGAACAATTATGAGACTGAATATAATGGGATACTATTAATATATAACTCAGAATGTTAACAATGCACATTATTACTCTGACATTCATACAAAATAAAGGGTAGTAAGTTATTCCGTGCCCATTTCTGTTACCCAAATCCAAGAAATAATGGTAACCTTTGATAAAAGACCCTCTCCTTGCAGGCTACCTGAGGTTGGTGAATGTGGAAGAAATGACAGAAGCATCAAGCACCGTCGTTTGCCCTGGTATATCACGCATAACCCGATGTTGAGTATGAGCTTAAAATGACAGGAGACAGATTCTGCTTCACAAAAATCAGTTATGGTATTTTAGCGCATTAAAATACATTTGGAAATAACAGTAGGGAAGTAAGACAGAAAGGAGGCCAGAAAAAAGAGGATGACTCAGATGGAGAACTGACAGATGGAACCGGAGATTCTGATAGATTAGATTAATTTAGTGAATTTAATTAAGACACTTCACACAGCATGTACTCTATACTCTACATTGTTTCCTCTATATTAATCCCCACCAGCACTTTTACAGGCTCTTTCCAGAGATGAACAGATTTCAGTGCATGCACAGTTTAATAAAGAGAAGGAGAAAATGCAAATACGTTCCTAATTGTTGGAAATGCTTGGTGAGGACAGTTTAATTGATCCAAAGTCTTGCAGTTGGAATACAGAGGTCATACAGGGGTCACACAAAGTGATTTACATATACTATATGTAATTCATAAAACACAATTTTGAAAATATGCCATTATGAGAATGTAACTTCCAATTAATTTGTCACTTTTGACTACAAATGTATTTATAATACATGCACTATCCTTAAATAGAAAAATGTTATTGCATCTTATCAAATGGTGCACCACTGTCAATTGTTTTTCTGTATTCATATTTTATATATTAACCTGTAGTCATAACAAATCCCATCTGACTCAAGTATAAATTGTGAACACACAAAACATTTTATCCCTTAACTTATTTTTAACTCTCGAAGTAATATTTGCTTTATTGCAGACTTCTTCCTCAGCAATCCTACAATTGATCATCAGAAAGCTCCATTATGTTGTTTAATAAAACTGCACCTCATGTCTAAAACAACAATCCTATTGCATGAACGAACCTAAACATTTACAATCGTTATTCTAAAAATGCCACATCAGATCGAAATACGATGAAAAATAAAATACTTGAGCTATCAATAAAACCCAGCTTTGTAACTTGTAAAAATAATTTTAAAAAAAGAAATTTTGGAATATCATTCAATTCATATCCTCTAAATCAGAATTAAAACATACATTTTGTAGCCTTCAGTGTTTGCAGGAGAAAGATTTGCAACTCAAAAATGGAGCCAATGTGACTGGAAGGTGACATATTATTCATTCATTCATTCAAGAGAAGCATTTAACAAGAACACTGGTTACATGTCATCATTTCTGAATGAGGACGGTTCTGTCAAATAGAAAGATGTACAACCAGTGTACAATTGCCTTCCCAGGGTTGCTGCTGTGCTGACTCAAAGAGCATATGGTATGCGCTCATTCCAGCCCATTTCCCCCTGGCCAATGACATTATACTGAGCACCCATCACAGTGTGGAGAAATAACCACATTTGCAATAGTACCACTGAAATGCATCTTTTTTGGCTCCAATCATGTCAAGAGGTTTAGAGTGCTTTAGAGTTTCGAGCAAGACAGAGAACAATCCCATTCTGAACACTGAACACGTGGTAACCTACATAACAGTAAAGGAGGACACACCATCACCTTAGAGTTTGGCTCTTTGGCCGATGGCTTCCCTGCCAATTTAATTTCATTTACATGCTGCCTAAATTAAAAGCATCTGTCAGATCAAGGCGAGTGAACTGAAAAAACGGGGAGAGCCATAAGAAAGCCGCCTAATGTTTGTAAACCTCATCGATTATTGGTTTTCATGTCAATAATTTCCAAAAGAGAGAAAAACATTAATAAATCGGGCTGAAAATAGCCAGCATGTCTGCACATTAAAGAATTTAATCCATCAAGGTCAGAAATCACAAGGGAGTCCACCTGCTTGCAGTAGCTGCCAAACCATCTCTCATCACCTGAGAAATTACCCAGCTGACCCAGGAAACTTGCCCTACTGCCCTAGCCAGTTCCTTTCAAATGGCCCAGTCATCTCCACAAGCTTCTGGCACGACCTGTGCCCATTTAGCCAGTAGTCCTTTACTCACGATCCAACTGAGTCTCAGATTTACCCGACTTCCAAGCCATGAAAGTGCTTCCCTCAACCCCAGGAGTTCAAAACGATACAAAGGGCTCTTAGCAGGGCCCTGGCGCCAGGCAGCATTAAAGAGCAAAGCTTTCTAATGCACCAGTGAAGAGCACAGATGGTGAAATGCTCTTCCAAGTCAGAAGAGCTGGCGCTTTTCATGTTTCCGTTGTATTACTGGTGTATTTTGCTCTGGGAGGAAAGGCAGACTGGAACACAGGAGATGAAACGCTGCTTGCCAGTCCACACTGGAGGGGTATGCTGCATGCACAAGCAGCCGGCCTCCCACTCTTCATGTCATCTCCTAGCTATGGCATTTTTAATTACTCAGCTCCTTCGCAAGAAATCACTCCCATTTATTGGACAGATCTAGTTGCTTTTGCTTACAAATTTGATAGTATATCATTCTCAGATATGTTAGATTTCACCATGACAGGGCCATATTTTAATATGTGGTGATAAGAAACCATAAAATATGTGATCCTGTGTGTAACTTTGGAAATCACATGAGACCCACAGGTCTGTTTTATATGTTACCACACCTGATAATGCTTTCATCTGCGATCGGGTTATAGAAGGTGTAGCGCAATGTTACGTTATCAGACACAAACTTTCGCCTTCTTATGTTGAGGTTCCCTGTTTTGGAATTAGAATGGATGGCAGAGTATTAATGCAGCATTTTGAAGGAGCAGGGGCTGTCCTTATTATGAAATGTTAGTTTGTGATTGTCATACAAAGAATTGCGATTAACGAGCCTAGAGTTACCCTAATCATAGTTTAATGATACATATACTGTATACCTTATAAAGAATTGAATATTAAATACTAGAACATAAAAATAAAAATGGAATTTGCCTTTTAAGCTTTGTAAACAAAACTTGTACTGGTCAGATATAACATAAATAACAAATAAGAAGTTAAATGCCTTGACAGTGTATTCACTACCCGATTTTACCTCGCATGTCTGCACAGGCAAATACCCTCATCCAGCCATTATACTGCAGATCATATTGTCTACATTTACAGCAAACTAAACCAGGTAACTTATTGAAATTAAGACGATTCTAGCAATTATGCAAAAAATAATCACAGTCAGTTCAAATAATCGAGATCAGAGATTATGTAATAATAGTAACACAGCTCAGCCCATAACGTTTCACTAATATCTGATGAGGCTACACACTACCAGTTTAGTCACAGAATATTCTCTTCCAATGAAAATGAAGGTAGATTAAAGGGGACACATAGATACACCAGCACAAGTGAGACACATTCATTCAGAAAGCTTCATCTGGCCAGTAATTGTGGTGCTATTTATTTTTCTTCCCTCCAAAAGAACCAAGATAAACACCATCAAGGTCACTGAATTGAATTTACAGGAGAGACAAGAAAAGATGAATCATGGGACATGTTTCAAAAACCACTCCATTAGAAATGGAATTATTCACTGTTTCTTCTGGATAAGGTTGGGATTTAAGCCTAAATCTCTAATGTGGTCTCTAATTCTTGATTAGTCAGGGTGACCCTCACACAGTGTTGACAGTCTCGGAGGCGACTGGCCATACTGTAAAACAGGGAACCCTGGTATTTGCTTTCCACAACCTCAGACCATTTCAACAGTGCAGAGACCAGAACTATTTCACTGCTTAACCAATGTCCTCATGCATATCCTAACTCACGGGTGAATTCTACATTCTAAATCCACAAAACAAAAGAAGATGACTTTTAAGATACAAAAAAGCATTTTATGATGATCACAAATCCCACTCTAAAGCCCAAGCTACAAAAAATCCCTTTTTCTTTAAAGTGCCTAATTCTGCGGCCTCCCCGGTGTTATCAAATTATTTTGGAATCTGAATCACTACTTTAATGCATCACTGCCTAATCTTGACCATTCTGATGCTGTGTGTTGCCTTGGTTACAGAGCAACACATATGGCATTTAATTAGTCCGAAAACTCGCTCACATAAAAACCACATGCGCATATGCGCTTGCGAGCACAACCCATCATCCACTACGCGCACGCCTCTGCGCAACACTCGCTCGCTCAACAGGTTGACTTTTGAGACTTTGAGACTTTGGAGGCAGGAACAGTGGCTGATTTCTCCACTTCACTGATTGGTCACTTTCAATCCTACGATTGGCTGTTTGCTTTGGAAGATGAAAACGATCACTGATCAGCTGTGTTGCCAGATTGAGTGGATTCCCACTCAATTGGGCTTCTTTTGATTTCCTTTAACGGGTAAAATTTTACTTGTGCGGGTAGTAAAATTTTGAGCTGCTTTAGCGTATATCGGGCAGCTGATCAGTGACCGTCTTCATCTTCCAAAGGAAACAGCCAATCGCAGGATTGAAAGTGACCAATCAACGGAGTGGAGAAATCATCCACTGTTCCCGCCTCAAAAGTCTCAAAACTCAATCTGTCGGGTGAGCGATAGTTGCGCAGATGCGAGAGCGTAGATATGGCTGGGTTTTTAACACTCAATTTCAGACAAACTCTTTAAGTGTGTGGAGGTGTGCGGGGCGGGCGGAGGCTGATGTGGAAATCTTCTAGCACTGTGCGAAACTTTCGATACATTTAATAATGAATTGCTTGTGCTTCTAACTCACACAATGCACATAAGAAAGCAAGCCAATTTGCAGAAGTGGAGATCTCAGGTACAGAGAGTACAAATCCAGACCAAGATTTTGTTTCAACCAACCAGTTGAGTATAAAGAGTCACAAATTACTGGTTAGTTGAAACAAAATCTTGGTCTGGATTTGCACTCTCTGGACCTGAAATCTCTACCTCTGCCAATTTGACAGGACTAACTTTGACCAATAACTTGTGTTGCCAATATGCTGGCTAAAGAAACAATACTATCTGAAAATAGAATAATGGAAGGGGTATTTCATTTATGACAGTGTTTAACGTAATAAGACATACCCAGCGATGCTAGACTGAACGTGCTGCAGTGATTCTCCTCTTCAGCCTTCATTTATAGATTCTAATTCTTTGGACTGGCTATGCAATGAACTTGCGTTTTACACTTCTTCAGTATGCATGAAAACCGGCAGGGGCCAACTGCTATTGTGTAATAACTACTTCATGAATACACAGGAAGCTCATGATCTCTTTACCCCACACACGTTACTGAAGTCTTTGAATGGCTCTGGTTTTACTTTCACTGCTTGAGTGCACATCTGGTGGTGACTCAGTTTAAAATTCAGTTTATACTAACTGCATCTTTGCTATGTCCCTAAGATGAATCAGTGTCGCTGAAAATTTACCAGCACACATTCCCATCTTGTGGATTGCTGGATCGCTGTCAGCCGGTCGTATGCAGCCTCTCAAGTACTAGACCATTTTGCATCATATCTCAGAACCAAACTATCGACACCTTCAGCTGAATGACATCACAGTAGTTTGGCAGATAGCCCTGGTCCAGGGATGACTCACAAAGCATAAATCGAGATGGCATCAAGTTACTTCGGGCTGGGAGAAAAACTCAGCAGATACTGTGGCCAGACAGTCATCTAAACAGAATTTAGTGTGAGCCTAACAGTGATGTCTCAGTAAAGTACTTCAAATCCAGTCTCCTAGTCTGCTAGACATAAAAATCCTAGCTCATTGGTTAGCAGCTTCAGAAAGATACTACTGCCTTGCTCAACAAGCACGAATCACAAACACATAAAACAAGAATAATCCACTCTATCAAACACAGGGCTGCCAGGTGAGCTCGAAGACACGGCAAATATCATCAGCATGTAAACATGCTCAGGATGAAATAGATTTTTCTATTAGGGAAACAAGGAGCAAATGACACAATGAGAAGTCTGTCAAAAGACCATGAAAGAGTAGAAAAAAATATCAATAAATCAAATAACTGATAAATATGCTCCAAAACACTTACTATTCAACTGTGCTGATTCTGCTGGCAGACAAGTATGAGTAGAAAAAGAAAGTACCATTGCTTCAAAATGCTAAAAATATCATTTTCTTCTGTTGCCAACATGTAAATTATCCCAAACAGAGGGGCAGCCTGTATCAGGGATCCTGAAACAGCAGTTCACAAGTCATACATGCCTTCTGTTTGAAGCACAATTACAGGGGTAGTATTTGCAAAAGTAGCAAGAGGAGCTTTAATAAAGGATGACAGTAGCATCAAATGATTATAACACAGAAAAGTATTGTGGTTTAAGGAACTTACTGTATCAAGAAGTTTGACAACTCAAGTCGATCTATAAACACTGTTTCCTATTGAAATGTTTTTAAAGGGCAAAATATTTAGTTCAGTATTTAGGCACCTGAAATTCAACGAAATTACAAATACAGTGTAATAGTCCCTTGAAAGAATAGCCACGAGCGTAAAAAAGATGCACGTTTTTTAAATCCAATGAGAAACTTTATCAGTACTCAAAATTAGCAGCACCAGACCTAAACAGACACCGGCAAAATAATGGAGATGATTGCATTGGACGATAAGCCATTTTTCAGCAGTGCTTGATGAAGGATTTCATCAGCTTCAAAGTCTTAAAATACCAGACAATTACATGTTTTTGTTTCATTATTAAATTCAGGGGCAGTTTTAGGATAAAGGAAGATCCAGGGATTAGATCAGATACCTATCAATGAGTCAGAGCTCAAGAGTTAATAGTATACATTTCTGTCTATCTATTCCGTTAAAAATGCATTAATTCCATATCCAGTGTGGCTCTGAGGTTTCACTGCAGGAAAACTATATTATTATGCAGGGACGAATTATGGGTTGTGTGGGCCCCTAGGCAAAACGTTCGCGAGCCCCCCCCCACCAGCACAATTCAAGGGCCCTTGGCAGCCAAACGCCCTCCCTCCATGTTTCCATCAGAGGCCCTATAGGGTCAGGGGCCCT
>JABFEB020000104.1:24940938-24951317 GCA_019775895.2 Stomatorhinus ivindoensis | reverse complement strand
ATGTATACGAATTTCCCAAGTGTGGGATCACTATCATCCATCCATCCATCTATCTATCTATCTATCTATCTATCTATTTTAATAGATAATTTCAACAATTGTAGAATAAGGGGCAAATTATAAAAATTTCACAAAAAGAGTTCTCAGAATGTTATCATTTACTGCTTCATATTCTTCTGGCCAGATTTAACCCTGCAACGTTGCCGTGGGCCGTTTACATTTACATTACATTTACATGTATGTATTCAGCAGACGCTTGTGTCTAAAGCGACATAAAAGTGAAGTAAATAGCTTATTACAAACATCAACCAGTCATTAGTGCAACCAGGCTGAGCTTCCAGCGAATGCAAAAGTACAAGACGCAGTATTGGAGCAAGAGCGACACAACTACACATATAACTAGCAACGAAGAATTTAATTAGACCACTCAACTGCCTGTAGGTGCAATACAAGAACATTCAAGGAACAATCAGGTTCATAGGGGACAGCATTAGTATTATTTTTTTAAGCACACGTAAGGATGTATGCGTCATTAAAACATTTGATGTGGACATACAGTACATGTGTGTATGCATTGTAGGTGATGGAGATATTTTCTTTACGTGTCCATAAATAGTACAATATGCATAAAATGCCAAAGTCCACAATTAAAAATTTATGCCCTGCTGTGCAGATAAATGAATAATTGATGCCCAGCTGACCCTGATACAAAGTGTGTCCAGTCAAAGCATCAGGTGCATTACAGGCTAGCAGCCTCGAGATACTTGGATCCATATTTATAAACAGTCATTTGTAGATGTCGCATAGCTGATAATGAAAAGTTTTGACAGACCAGACACTGCCGATCTGTATCGCAGGTTTGACAACCTGTCAGTCAGGCAAGGAACAGAAGTTTTTTTACAAACTTCAAACATATTTTTACAAACTTTCACAAGTGACTGAGGTACAGTACAATAGTTTTAATGAATTTGGTTAAATGGAAAATGTGTTTGTATAATTCTAGCATAATGTATAACGTCCTGTCCACAATGTTTCCTTGTGCCTGATGCTGCAGGCTCCGTTTATACTGGCTAGCTTGAAGATGGATGATGAACGGGTGTATTTTATTAATAATTATAGCTGAAAAATGAATATTTAATCTTTATTATATGAACATTCATATTTGATCAATAAACATGCATTCATCAGTCATGCCCTTTGGGTTGCAAAGAGCCCCATTTTAATTATTTACGACCTACAACCATCTGAAATAATGGGAAACTTTAACTTGACATTATGTTTGAGAAATTACTCACATAAGGGCTTGGGTTGTCTTATGCCATTTCAGTTTTGAGTTATTTGTTCTGTGCCTACTGGTAGTCCAGGTAATGATCAACGAGCCTAGCACAGACTGATGGGTTCATTAAGGCTTCAGAGCAAAGATATTGGGGAGTCTGGATTACAGAGCTACTCATTTATGTATCATTTTGGTTTTAGGTTCACTGCAGAGGAACGAGGGTTAGTAGGTATACTTCATCTTTTGAACATTTTTTGTGTTAGTCCCTTTGCTTGAATAATTTCAGTTTTACTTCAGTTTAGCAAACCTGTGCTCCCCAAACTGCAACACGGCAACCATAGTTTAGATTTTTCTCCATATGCAATATTTTCTATTCTTAAATCTCTGCTTCTCCAGGATACTGTATGTAACATCTAAGAGGCAGAGGATGTGTGCTCTGACTATGAAAATCTGGTCATTAATAGTTCATACTAAACCTTTGTTCCTTGTGTTTCGCAAAGCTCAAGAGCAGATCATAGCTGAAATGGCAGGAATCCCACACAACAGAGAGTCGACATGCAAAGCCTGTGTACAGCGAGTACAGGCAGGGTTCCTCACAGCCTTGGAGATGAGAAGCAACACTGTTACATACAGAAATACAAATAAAACAATGTAAGGACTGATCCTACTCCACCAACTGTACTGCGACCACACCGCCGCTGCTGCTCCCCTTCCCCAGAACTGACAGCTGAACCAGATTCTCCTAATTGACCAGGCTACTTAACCAGACTGCTGCTGTACCCAAAACAAGGAATTATTTTCCTCACATAACATACTAGTAAGCAGTATTGGTCCCTGTTTATCCCTGTGTGCTTGATTCTTCTGTTATGTGGTTTAACCAGTATGTTACTCCTGTCACTCTGGTGAGTAACTACCCCAATCCCCATCTGAGGGTGCGTTTGTTCCCCGATCTCCCCATGACCGCTCGTGTCCCTGCCGCCACCTGCTCTCCCAGGATAGACCTTCCGCCTCCATGACCTTTGCTTCCACCCCTGACTATGAGTACTACTCTTTACAAACAGTTATATTTCCAAAGATCTAAATATTAAGGATGAAAACATGCCTATAAGGAAATGTATTTGTAATATTGGCAGATTAATTAGTGCATATTGTGACCCAACTGAATTGTCCTTCACAGTGGCTTTCCTGTGTCTCTGTGTGTAGAACTGGGGGGAAAAAGTGACAATGTGTGAGCCATATGTTAGCCTTATAGTGTTATTAAAAAGTAACATAATCTTGTATCTTAAGTAAATCAGGTTTCCTGTGAGTCTAAAATAATGCTTTGATCGGATGTTGTCAGTGTCAATAGTTGTCTTATACCTGCCATATTTCGAACATATGAAGAGAGGCAGTTATAAGGTGACAGAACTATGTGCTGAGCCATCCAGATCTAGTGTGCTGTGTTTACCACACTATGACGCACATGGTAAACATACAAGCTGGTCTAATTATAAAAAGGCTTGTTTTCCCCTATAAAAGGTGGGGGATATGTTAGCAGCCCTTGGAGTTTTGTGGTGTCATTGCAAAGGTTATTTCTAAAAAGGAAAATGAAATGCTCTGATGTTTTTTGCCATTTGAGGCCATTACCAGCTAATGAGAGGGTACCAAGGCTGATGTTAAGGGCACCCTATTAGCTGGCAAATGGAGAGTTGGTGACTGTGGGCAGCTCACTGGAGAGCACAGGCTGAACCCACAAGATGACATTATCAGCAAGGTGATGCAGAGCATCTATTTGTAATCTCCCGCAAAGAGAATACTGAGATGCAGTAATGCTCGCCGTCCAGAGGGATGCATGGAAGGGATACACAAGCTCATGTGGCAAACAAAGCTCTTGGACCTTTGTAGCCCAGCTGCTGTTTGCAGTGGTTCACTATTTTGGCTGAAGTTGTGTGATATTTACGCTTAACATCCACATTTAACCACAGTGAGTACAGTAAAGCTCTGATTGGACTTCTCTTTCCCCAGCTTGGTTTTTGCCAACCTGGCCCATAAACCTGCACACACACAGAGGAGACTCAGACACCAGGAAGAGTTCTCACCTACCTGTCTCTGACTGAAAGCTTAAAGCACTCTGTCAAATCATTTTGCAGGTAAACGACACATCACATTAATTGCGCCGCTTGCAGAACAAAGCAAGAGTATCTGTACCTACATACACGGCGCATAATAATCCTTTTTGTGGTAATCTGTCAACAGATAGAAGCCCCCACGAATGAAGGACAGGCTCAGTAAGGGAGCTCAGCCAGCAAGCGGAGGACTTACGTAACAGCACAGAGTCATGCATTCTTTCAGTGTGGATGATGCCTGTGGCTGCAGCCATGTGATGGTATTACGGATTTCTTATCCAAGGCTACAAGCCCACACTCCCACGGAGCTGGGAGAGCAGCGATCAGCATGCAGGATCCATCCCAGCCAGTCTCACTGCTGCTGGGATGCATGTGTGTAGCTGCATGTCCCCAGTTGTGCTGAAGGCGGCGCTTCATTGATCGCAGTTACTGTTAGTGGCTGGTGGATTTGCACAAAATATCATGCATAAAGTGAGAAACACGTGCAATTTAGCTGAATTAAAGAGAAACTAATGTGTTTACTTGGACTGCATGACATTTCAAATTTAAAAAAAAAGTAACAATAAATATTGCAATGTTTATAAAGCAAAAAATGGGGTGAAAATGTACCCAAATTAATAATATAACTTATCATCTACCTATAGAATCACATTGTGCAGGTGTGTTAATCTAGAGACAGCGCAATATACATTGGCAAGAAAAAGTATGTGCACTGATACCTGCTATGATAATAAACAGAATCTGTATAACCAGCAGTACACAAATTATAGTATTTCTTTTCTACTTATTGAATACGTTGCTCAAACATTCACTGTGTTTACTGTGTAGATGTGAGACCCATGGGTGTAGGCTAATGACTTCAGCAAATCTAATTGGAGTGAGGAGTTAGCAAACCTGGAGCCCGATCAATGAAAGGAGAGGCATTACTTTGACTTATGAAGAACCTGAAAAAGAGTTTGAGAAAGCTACTCACAAACAAAGATATGTTGATGTGAACCATGTCATGGAAAAAACAAGAAAGCTCCCAAGACCTACAATCAAGAATTATTGATTTGTATGAAGGTAGAAAGGGCTACTAAGCAATTCATTTATGTATGTCTTATTATACTAACTGATTGTCTATGACGTGTTACTTGTGATCTCATAGAGTTTGTTCATCAGCCCACAGTTAGACAAACTGTCTGTAAATGCAGATGGTTTAGTACTGTGGGTACTTTCCCTGGAGGTGGGTGACCAGCCAAGAGGACTCTAAAGACAGAACACAGAATGCTGAATGAGGTAAAAAATAAAAAATAAAAGAAACTAGAGTAACAGCTAAAGGCTTGAAGAAATCATTGGAACTGATCATGTTTAACATCACTGCTCATTACCACATAAAAACAATGAACAAGTATGGCGTCCATAGCAGGACCCCACAGAGGAAGCTGCTGTTCTCTGAAAAAATATAGCTTATAGTTTGCCAAAGACCACCTTCACACTCCAGTAACAGCACTGGAAAAATGTCTTGTGGACTGATGAACCTAAGGTTGAATTGTTTGGAAAGAAGAAGGTGCAAAAAGGGCACAACATACTAACACTATAACATCATCCCAATGGAGAAGTACAGTGGAAGGAGCGTCATGATATGGGGCTGCTTTGCTGCGGTGGAGAATAGATAGCTTGCCATCCTCGAAGGGGGAAAATGATTTACCGAGATAATCAAGGTATGCTACAGGATAATGCCCGTTGCAGAGTTAAACAATTCACAATACAAGGCTATTCATTTATGTATGTCTTATTATACTAACACATAGTCTATGGTGTATTACTTGCAATGAAGTTGAATGATTGAAAAACTACATCGATAGTGTCTATTTGGGGAAAATGGTTAAGGGATCATTAAATCAAAGTTATAAATGACATATTTTAATATACCTAATACATGGGCGTCGCCGCCATTAAATCAGAGGGGGATGTGTCCCCCTCACATTTCATAATCATTTGTTTGGACCCCCCCCCCCCCACATTTAACATAAAATATTGCTTTTATGTCAGTGTGTTCCCCCCACCTTCAAAATGCTTCTGACGCCCGAGACCTAACATGTAAATTTAATGTCAGTTGTTCTACACACAATCCAAGCACTGTATTTCACTGTAACATTTTGTTTTTGTCATAGGATTCTCACGTTTTTGAGAATGACCGGGTTTAATGTATGTGGTTACTGCCATAGTTTCATTTTGAAAATAAAAGGGTTTCTGCAGATTTCAATTAGGTCACAATGTAAATGAAACAGTGCATGTTGTGCATTTTGCTTGTCGCCTAAATCATTGAGGCCGTAGCCCCTATTTCTTGATCAATGAGCACGGCCACGTGATGAGGGACAAAATGCATAACTCAAAGATATGTAACTTTTTAATGACCTTTTGCATTTAAGCACTTGAAGGTAGAATAGAGCCCTTTGTATATGTCCTTACTTGTGACATGGTTGAAGAGTTGAAGATAATGAGCGTATTTTATGACCAATTAATGCAAAAAACAAGGTAATTACAAAGGGCACAAACATTTTCCCTTCCCACTGTAAGAACACAAAGCTTTGGAAATTCAATGAAATTTTGACATAATATGCCTTCCAAAACACTGCGGGTGAAGAAGGTCACAGAATCTCTTTCATGTAACAGATAAAATACAGAAAATCCACCATCACTGCATAGCCTTGAAGATAAAGTATAAATATTTGCCAACCTCTTTTCTTCATGCCTGTCATCCTGTCCACTCGCCGGTCTTTTCTTTTGCTTTCCATTTATCACCTTCCTCCTGTCTCCTTCCTTAGGTTTTACAGATTGGCTCGTTTTTTTTTTTTTTCATTTGGATATGAACTCAAGCCACACAAAGCAGAAACCTTGAGTGGTGCTGACTCAGTGGACTTTAGTGCTTTCTGAAGTGGGACCACCGATAGCACAGGCACAATCTAGCACAAAAATACACCCCCCCTCCCACAAAAACCTCCAAGGTGAATGATGACGAAGCAGCTAAGATCTCTTTTTGATGCCTTACTTTTTTTTTTTTACAATAATGCATGGCTTATAAGTGATGTCCCAAGATCTAGACCCTTCCAGCAACCCTGACCACAATAAGCAGATTGAACATAGATACATGGAAGGATGGATGGATGGATGGATGGATGGATGGATGAATGGATAGATGGATGATGGATGGATGGATGGATGGATGGAAAAACTCACCACAGTTAGAAGGAATGACATTGTTACATATCGATAAATGGAAACATACTTATTTTCAGTCTTCTGTAATAGCATGAATTCTGCATACCTACTTATGCAATAGAGGGTCTAAGTCACACTACTTCAGTTTGTCTCAAAATGAAATGGACCGCAGATCATTGCCTCTACAATGTTCCTGGGAAGAAAAAATGGAATACTGTTAGGGTTCACAAGATCAAACATCCTCTGCAGCCACCCTTTCCTTCCTTTGCTGCCACCTAGTGCTGCTGCTTCAGTTTTGGAATGTTTTGTCTCAGAATTAAATCAGATCTCGATCTTCATCCATATGATGTTTTTGTAAAGTGGTAATAAGATGAAAAGCACATCAAATACTTTTTGAGTTATCACGTTCACAAGGTCAAATCTGTTCTGCAGTCATACGTTGCTTTGACGTCAGTGTTTTGCTACAATTTGTCTAAGAATCAATTCCAGTTCTTTACACATACAATGTTCCCGCAAAGTTTGGAAGAACGGAATCTGCAGATCTGAGACTTATTTCATTTTGGTATAAATTATATGCTATTGTTTTCAATATTTATTGTGTTTTTTCTCTCTTCTTGCTGTATCTTCATGCTTTTTAAATATCACAATCAGGTGATTTTAATAATTTTGTCTTCTGTTGTAGTCTAAATGTTAATTGAATTCCCACCATATATTGTACATATGCCTAAGCAATTTTTTTTTTTATTTGATGCAAGTTATTTAATTTAATTTAATTTAATTTCTTTTGAAACCACAAAGACATGCTATAAAACATATGGGGTTACATTTCTTATAAGCGAATGACAACTGAGACAATCTTGATAATCATACTACAAATCATAATCTCTCACTTTACTGACCAGAATAAGTAGATGGATGGGGGGATGGATGGATGAATGGAAGGAAAATCTCACCATATTCTTCCAACATATTTGATCACTTTTATCAAATATACAGTGTTATTTTGCCCCAATCAGACCTCATGCACCCAGCCACACTATTATTACTTTTTGGCTTTTATATTTTTAGGCTGTGATTGGTCAGAGAGCTGGACAGTAATCTGCAATGACAAGGCTGCCGCCTTCTGCCTGTCTATTCCAGTATGGCGCATCACTGTCTGCCGGGTTCTGGAAGAATCTGAAACTACCTGCCTCTAAAAAAAGACGTTAGCAGTATGAAGTAATGGCCAAGGAAAGGAAATAATCAAAGCTTCCAAAATCATTGTTTCACATGAGAAATGTACATGGATGACGAGACTGATCATCTGGGATGAAGTTCAGGAGATATATAGTCATAGAGGCTTCAAAATCTGTCTTTGTTTGAGAAGAGACCATTATATTTTTTGGTTTAATCTTTACAAAGGATGTTTTTTCTGTGTGTTAGACTGCACACCACACTTAATGGCACTGATTTTCTTCAACATTTAAAAAAAGAAAATTCCTAAAAGTTGACACATTTTATGACTGGGCTGCTCCTCATTTAGTGATAGAAGAAAACCAGAAGTTATTAACCTCAGAAATGCAAACATAAACAGGCACATCAATTTTTCTAAGGTTAGTAGGAAGCAGACTCACCATGAACCCCCTCCCCCGAAATGCCCACATTAATCCCTCAGTATTGGTAGGAACATGTCCTCACCATCCATACCCAAACCAATGCCTTTGCATTTTCCCTCCTCATCACTATATGTCCGTGATTCATTTCTTGCTCTTTTAAATGCTGGTTTAAATGTGACTAGTGTGCAGCAGACCGCTGTGTGAGTCTCTCCTGTGGCTGGTGTCAGTCTCTAAAGTGTGAATAAGGGCACTGGTACAGTTTGTGATATTATTCATTTCTGTAATTGCCTGCAATGATATACCACTATTTAGAGTACATTGATACTACAACATACTACAGATTTATGTACAAAATGACTACTGTAAAGTCAGCAGCCACATTATACGGTCTGAATAATTTCACTGATGAAATAGACATGCTTATCACCTTATTTTAATTCAGCGGTAAAGCCATGCTAATGATTATTGGTTAGGCATTTGCACAACTGTAATAGTACAGTATTACAATTATTAGCAGAAATATTAGTGAATACATGACGTGTAATGAAGCAGGGATGGGATGAAATTTTGTAGTCATTTGACACTTTCCAACAGGACAGCCACCATTTTCTTGTTGCAGTCATGGGTTGATAAGGTAGTTCATAACACATTTGTCCATCGTATGTGTTAAAGGACTGGGCTGCTGTCACCCCAAGTGTGCCTTTTTTGGTTTTCTCATCATTTGGAGAAGAAAGCAAAGTTAGACGCCTATTAGACCTTTGTGGTCAGGCTGTTTAAGGTAAGAAAAGCTCTTGTTTCATTCACGTGCTTCCTAGCTGAAATACAAACATAAATCTGTCACCTAATTAGTCTTTTATTTAATCTCTCATAATGAACCCGTAAGAGAACACTTTGGTTATGCTGGTAGATATATGTTTGTTGCAGAAATACAGAAATACACAATTTCAGCATGTGAAGACTGTAATTTCACTGAGCTAGCTGTTAATGATGTTTCCTTTCCTCTAAGCATTGAGCATTTACATAGGGAAACATTTTACAATGTCCTGACCACTAAGCATGAGTAATATTACAATCTTCTCCTAATTTCCATATTGTTTTACCCACTATACAGTTGTGCAAACCAGACAGAATACTGCAGAATGCAGTATGTTAGTCCATAGTAATACTACTGCTTAATCAAAACTGGTAAATATTGCATAATTTAAAATGAATTCCCACCATTGAGCATTATTGGCTTTCCAGTGTAAATCTGTTACTTAATGCTTAGCAAAATCACTGCTATACTACAATTCTCAAAAATATGTTTTTATAATTTATATTAAGCTTCTGGAAGAACATGACCTAGCAAAAGCACATTCTCTTGAATCACATAATCATGGCAACAATAATATGAATATTACATCATTCTTCTTAAACAATGTAATTTAGCTATTATCCATATTGTTTACAATAACAAAAAAGTACCATTAAAGTCGGCAAATTATCACAAAATAATGGACATACCAGAAAAAGTAAAAAAAAAAAAAACCATCTGAATTCTTCCGATACACAGATAACTTTAATGACACACCGCTTGTCAAGAACTTTTATGTAATAAAAGCATTGATGCACTAATTGCATTCTGCTTTTGTTCAGCTGATGTGCTAATGACAGACTGATATTTGTGTATAATATTACGGTTCCATTTTCAGCTTTGAACATTGTAGCATGATGCTAGACATGTATGGCCCTTTCACTGTTACATAAGTGTGAAAGGTTTAAATAAAATATGCAAAAACATGCTAATAAGCAACTGATTTCTAATTCTGATGGCTGATACCAACTTTGTTGTATTTTCTTAAACATAAATATCTTATAAAATGGTAAACAGCTACCTTTCATTATGCATCTGTTAAATATTACAACACTAAGACATACCTGCCAAGAAGTATTAATTTATTATCTGATCTATTGTGTCTGTTTTGTATGTTGTGCTGCAATGGTCTTCGATATGCTTAGTATTCTCAGCAAATGCAGGATATACTGCCCCCTGTTGGAAAATACTACACAAAACATCAACACTTGCAAAAGAATAAATCGAAGGTGAATCTCTGGAGTGAGGACCTTCATAGTCTCAAATTTGTGGTACAGTAATCCCTCACTTATCGCGGGAGATAGGTTCCAAGGCCGACCGCGATAACTGAATTTCCGCGAAGTAGG
>JABFEB020000104.1:24920166-24937768 GCA_019775895.2 Stomatorhinus ivindoensis | reverse complement strand
ATGGTTGCGAGAGGAACCCCCCCCCCCCCCCACACACACACACACACACACAAACACAGTGTAAGAGAGGAAATACTTTATGGTGCTGGAATGACAGATATATTCCGCAGACGGTCCTGCCACCCCTATCTAATCCCTACTCCTCCCACAGCCCCAATCTCTCTCTATCCCACTACAGCAGACCTCATACCATAATGCCATCAAATGCCAACCACATTATACACAATTTCCAAGACCAATGTTATTCCAGGGGGTTTGCCCACAATAAATTTCACAAGACAAAAATTCTGCGGTATACCATGTTACCGTAATATCACCCAAGCATGCCAAAATGAAACCGATTATTAATGAGCCCAATTTTTAATGGTACTTAATTATCTATTTCATTTCATTACATTACTAATGTTACTTTTCATAATTGGTTATCTATTCATTATACATTACTACTTATCTAATTATTACTAATTATTTCATAATTGGTTATCCAGTGGTGTATAGGGATGGCAATTGTGGCATAGCTAATACATAAAATTTGTTAAAAATGCAACGAAAAAAAACGCAACAAAAAAACTGTATGCACTGAACTGTGGCTTAAAAATCATGGTCTGAATCAATTCGCCAATATGGAGAATACTCATAATATACTTGCACTTTTACTGTCTTGTATTATACTACTTTGTTTGCTATCTCAAAATTAAATAAGCTTTTTTTTCCTGCAGCCACCTTTTCCAGTCTCTGCTGCCACCTAGTGCTTCTGCTTCAGTTTTGAGGTCCCCATGTTATGAATCTATACCTGTTGAAGTCTGTCTTTAAGATGAATTTGTAGGTATGTCGGAAAAATAATAATACAGTACATAATAACAATAATAATTGAACAGCAATTACAAAAGTAACTACATACAGTACTATACGGTACCTTAAACCGACAAATCACTGAAGGCACACAATGTTTTCATGACATTATTACAAACTATTGCATCTAACCCGAATTTTGAATATAACAGTTATGGTTATGGTTGTCCATTCACCAAAGTATGAGTTTAATTAGGGGACTGCTGTAGTTATCGGATTCACAAGGACAATTTTCTTCTGTGGTCACCCTTCCTTTTCATGCCACTAAGTACAGTTGCTTCAAGTTTCGTGCAATTTGACTGATTGAAAAAGATCTGTCAAATTATTGTTTTCACAATAACAAGATCAAGTGCATTGCTTCAATATGTGGCACTGCTCCATTCTGCGTGATACAATCCATACAATATGTTTGCAGACTTTGAAAAATATCCATAAAACATTTTTTGAGTTATTGCGCTGACATTAAAATGCCTGAACTGTTCACAAAATATATACATTTTCTAGGATATCATTTCTGGGTGTCAGGGAGCTACTGTCAATTTACTGAAGATACCTGTGATTTCCAGGAGGTCAGGGAAGTTCTGCGTAGGCAGTTATGAATAGCTTAAAAACTTCCAGGTAAGTATCTGTCTTGCTCCTATGCATACCAGTAGCGGTGACTCACATGCAGTTCCGTGCTGCCAGATCCCTGTGTACAAATTTCTTCAGGGCCAAATACTCCATGCCCTTGGCAACCTGCAGGCCAAAGCCAATGAGGTCCTTCACAGTTGGATTCTGGGAGAAAAATGAAGAATGGCAGCCGTAGAGTCAGATAGCGACATCAGGGGTCCCCTTTTAGACCTACTACTGCTGACATTAGCAGGGGGTGTAATTAAGAGGAACAGTAAGTAGCTCAGCCCTCAGCCATAAAAAAATAAATACTAACAGAAATAAAACTGCTATATTCTTGAGGATTACTGTTAGTTTTTCATCAATATCTTCTTTAGCCAGAATGACCTTTATTTGAACTTTTTTCATTTCATCTATGTGTTAAACTTGCTATAAAATCTAAGGTTAAACTAAGGTTAAAACTCAATCTCTCCCACTAGTTTTCCTATGAGATTTCCCGACATCCTTTTCCTCACTCACTCTCTGTTGACTGCGGATGAAATTGCGCAAGTCTCCATGTTTCATATAAGGAAGCACCACCAGGGGGAGCCCTTCCTGAGGTATGAGGATACCCAGTAGGGAGAGAACATTATTGTGATGAAACTCTTTCATTAGGATTCCCTCCTTCAGGAACTGCTCCACTTCCTCCATTTCTGTGATTCCTGTGTGGAATAACACCAGTATTAATTTCTTTCTAACCCACAATGCATTTATGCACACTACCTTATTATTAGCTGTCTACAATTCAATGTATATGGCTGTCTGGAAGGAGACAGAAGGAAGCAATTTCACACTGATTTACACTCTCATTTTTTTATATTACAAATGAAATGATGCACAGTAGAGGAACGGTTCAGCACTTACTAAAAGTCATGCAATGGTCAAGTCTTACTGGTATATGCGTTATTGAGATGTTAAGTGATGCTGCAATGGGTAATAATTATAATTGCTATCTCTTGTTCATTATCAAACCCCACAGACCAGAAGTGTTCAATATCATATAAAACAAATCCTTTACTCACTGTTTAATGACTTTACAGCGCAATGAATTAACTGGTTGTTCTCATTTGTAAAGTGACCGTGATATACTGTTCCAAAGTGACCTAAAAAAAACATATTAAAGGCATCAAACAAACAAGAGCTTGTACTCGCCTTCAGACTCTCATATTACAGATGCTCCTCATATTACGACGGCTCAACTTATGATAATTCATCTTTATGATGGTGCAATTGCAGTGCACATTCAGTAGATATTAAATTTTGAATTATGAACTGTTCCAGGGCTAGATATATGCCATACATGACTTCCACCTAATGCTGGGCAATAGCAGCTTCAAACCCACCCATGCCTCCTGTCAATGTAGCAATAGTGAATGTAA
Organism: Stomatorhinus ivindoensis; assembly: GCA_019775895.2. NCBI lineage: Eukaryota > Metazoa > Chordata > Actinopteri > Osteoglossiformes > Mormyridae > Stomatorhinus > Stomatorhinus ivindoensis. Next base: position 24,934,889 of record JABFEB020000104.1, on the reverse strand, counting down.
ACATCTCATACACTGCGTAAGACTGTATTGTACAGTGTTCTTTTCTGTGTTTAACCAAATTTTCTTTCCTGTGTTTAACCAAATGTCTACTCAATGCCTGGTCAGGTTACGTTGGGGCCCATGCACTGGAACAGCACACTGCCACGCTCACCACATGACGAGACAGCCAGAGGTCCCGGTTGGCGACCCCCCAGGCCGACACGCAGTTCAGCACCACCCTCCGAAAGTGCTCATCTATCTACCAGAGCCAGGTGTTACATGGGCATCCCCCTGGCCTGCTCGGTTTGGGACCCCAACAATGAAGATCCTGCAAGCCGGATCACCCTCAGAGCCATAAATGACTCTTCCTTACAATGTAGGTAATGTGCCTCATTCGGGACACCCTGAGCAACAGGTCATTCAAGGTCAAATCAGCAGTAAACAAAGATTCTCTGAAGAGACACAGTACCAAAGGAAGCCGGTCTTCGGCTCAGGTCACAGGGTAGCTAGCATCCAGAGCTAGATAGCAAGTCATGGTGCACCAGGACCCAAGAGGTCCTTAAAGGCCTGGATCTTGGTTTTAATCCAGGACACTCACAAGCCCAGACACTCAGACTCCTCACTCTGTCTCTCAAGAGTCCCGATCAGACCTTCCATTGATTCCACGAAGATCACAGCATCTTTGGCAAAGTCAAGATTGGTAAATCTTTCTTGGCCAACAGATGCTGGACCCCATGTCCTTGCCCAACACCCAAGTCCATGCAAGCATTGTATGAGCAAGAACACACCCCTGAAGTACCCTATTATCCACTGGGAAGAACGCAGAGATTCTGCCTCCACTCTGTACAGCATTCACAGTACTGGAGAACAGCAGACCGGCCATGACATCCAGCAACTTTGGAGGGATCTCGAATAATATATATATTCCTTATATAATTGATCGAAATAGTTTAAAACATCCTTGTTTATTTGCAGCTACGGTATCAAAGGTAAGGACCCCAACCTCTTCCAATGATCTGATGGTAGTGCACATTGAGTGCCGGTGATGGAATCAGCACATCCTTCACTTCCTCCAAAAGCTCTGGGCGCAGACAGGAGACAGAGATCTTTTCAGGGGGCATGAGTGGTGTGAGCAAAGTGTCAAAGCTGCTGTTGCAGGACCGGCCCGATTGGGCTGCCATTTCAGAGAAGCCTGGGGATTCCACGACTGATTCTGAGAGGGGATGCATGAAAGGGGGTCAATGAGGAATGGATGGCAACTGTATTTAATGTTCTGATTCTGCTAATATGTAGACTCAAATAATAACTTTGGAAACGTGGGTCAAAACAAATATTGTCACATGCATTACATACATCAATCTAACCTTAGCCGACTCCCTCTGAATATCCTCCTGACTACCAGGAAAAAAAATATTTTCCAATTACTTTTATTTATCCTTTTTCCAATTGCCAAAGTTGCCAAAGCCCCACCCCTATAAATCTGGTATCATTTTAAAGTCCTGAATGTCCTCTTTAAAGCACAACAGGAGTTAATTAGGTAGCATGCAGGATATGGGAGATATTCAAGTTTACAAATGTCCTCTCGAGAGGACAAATTTGAACTGCTGGTAGTCAGGAGGATATCCCAATTAAGCAATTGAGGCACCTGTATGTTTATTTATGTTATGTGTGGTCTCACCTTGTCTGTAGTCACCCACCAATGACCTGTCTACAGTGCTGTGGGTCTGGTTATAGCTGGAAAGGTGAGAGAGGCGGTGCTCCACCAGTTTAGCTGAAAATTCCCACAAATGTTTTGCTTAACTCGAGAACAGGAATCAAAGATTTTAAGGCATGTGATACAGATATTGTCACTGACACAAGAATTCTATATTCTACTGCACCTCATATAACTTTTCCCTTAAATGGGAATAGGATTTGAAATCTTTCAGATTGGGTGCCAAACTCTGATACAACAGCAACTCTTCAGTGACTTCTTGAATATCAACATTTAGCATTGGATATTTACAAAAAAAAATTGCAACACTGCTCCTGTTAAAAATGAACAAAAGAATATTGATAATAATGACAGCTCTTACCTTCCTTTTTGCTTCTCAGATATTTTGTGATGAGGAAGGATAAAAGTGCCCCAGTGACCAGGGCACAAAGGATTCCCAGTATGATGCCAACCTCAGCGTTGTTAGTGGAAATAATCACCCTGCCAACTTCATGCACCTGCCCATTTACAGACACCTGGCACAATTGAACACTGTTTAGTCCCAGACAGTACACTCTTGAATCCCCCAAACATCTCATAAATGTTGCTTGCTCTCCAGTATTTTTTTTTGCTTGAAAATACAATTATATGCTTTTGTGTACATATGAAGGTGGTACAGTTGTTAACACTATTGCCTCTAGAACTAGAGATCGAGTCTCTGCCGTGGCATCAAATGTGCTGTATTAAAGTTCTCCCTGTGTCATCATAGGGTTTCCGCAACATACTGTAATTTTTGCGCCACAGTCCAAAAACATGCAATGGTGAACTGGAGTTGCCAAATTGTTCATAGGTGTGAATGTGTGCCTCAATGTTGTGTGTGCCCTGTGATTGGATGGTTGTGTGTGCCCTGTGATTGGCTGGTGCCATATCCTGGATTATTCCCTGCCTTGTGCTCATAGCTTCCGGGATTGGCTCTGAACCCCCACAACTCTGAATAGGACAAGTGGGTACAGAAGAGGGATGGATGGATGAAGGTATATAATATTGCTCAGCCTTCAAACAATCCAGATATCACTTATCTAGGACAGGGTAAGGGAAGCAATCTAGATATGTGCCTCTTTTTTATTTCAATCGTTATGAAAAATTATTTACCCTTGTACTTAAGAAATACATCGTCCCAATAATGAAGTAGTATATATGATATCAGGAAATGTCTAATGGTAAGCAGAATATAACTGAGAAGACAGTAAAAAGCTCTCTGGATAATAGGCATTATACAAAACACTCACCTGCACAGGCAAACCTTCATTAGGTACCGTCATGTTTTTAGGGATTCTGCAGATGATTTTGTTGTCCAGGATTTTAACATTACAGTCCACTCCTCCTACTGTCATGATGATCTTCATGCAAGAATTCACCAAGTTGAGTCTGCTGTGCTGTAAACATAGTTGTAGAATGTCTGATAACATCTAACATCCTGCTCATTTTTGTCTTTTGTGTCATTTTTGTAATTTAAGTTAAATCTACTGTTACGGAAGTACACTGAACACACTGGAAACAATTGTGATGTGAAGTCCCATAACAATTATTCCACATCCAAAAATGACATATCTAGTCTAGTAATTTTGTACCAGCTCTGCAATTAAGAAGCTTAGTGAAATATTGTTTACTGTTTTCTGGTACAAAAACTTGTTTAGCATTTTTGCTCAAGTTAGACATAAACTTGTTTTTCCTTTTCATGTAAAAACTGGCAAGCCTAATATCAGAATCCCTAATTTCACACTTACAGATACAGTCACTTCATCTTCGATAGAAGACAGTCGTAGTGTTCTATTTTCCTGATGGAAGGCAAAAGGTTCCGCATACGGATGGTACCAGAATGTCTGATTCCAGAGCTGTCGTGCACCATCCATGTCAAAGGACAGTATTCCTTCCACTGAGTCCTCTCCCGGCACGGAAGGAGTTATGCATTCCAGATATGGGTAACTGGTTGTCCTGATACAATCCTGAGGCCGAATGACAAACACAGACAATCGTTAAGGGAGATTACAGTCGTCCTCGTTGCAACTGGAAGTCTTAATGCAAGTGAGGCCTTCAACAGAAACTGGAACATAATAGATCAACTTCTTTGTGTATTTAGAAATTACATTATCATAAAATTTATAAAGACTATTGCATTAATCAGCAAGTTGAGAATAGTCAGTCAGTGGAAAACATTAAAAGAAGGATAGAAAAAACGCACCCTCTGCACAGGGTCCCGGAATTTGGGCTTAAATCGGACGATGGTCTTGTAAACAGAATCCAGATGGTTACCTTTGATGGTGATCTGGGATCCACTTAATCAAAGATACACAAAATATTGTAACAAGTGAGACACACAGATCCACAACCTGATATAGGTAGCATTATCTTTAAGTAGCATTTTAATAGCAGTTTTCATTATAGTGTAATCTTAGGAAATCATTACAATAGCAGTGCCAGCTAGATTTATTTTATATTTTAATATGTTAAACAGTTATGACAATAAACATCCCTCCCTTTTCATAACTGTTATTCAATTAGGGTCACCGTGACTCAGAGTTTATGCCAAAAAGGCTGTCACACATACTCTGGATGAGAGAACAGTAAGTTTGTAGGACAAGGATTCTCTCATGCAGACACAGGAAGGGCACGCTATTATTACTATATTATATCACTGTGTTATAGTGGAAAGAGAAAGCATATGAAAATGTTTGGATCACCTGCATTGATCTATAAATTAGTCCTAAAATAATGTCTGATCTTCATCTGTTACAATAATGAACAAATGCATTATTCTGGCTGAAATTAAACTCTCGTCCAGGCTCAATACCATAAATTGCTACATTGTGAATAAACTAAATAAATCTATTTGTTGTTCATTGTTGCACAAAACCCAATAAGAAATCGTAGCACCACATGATATTTAGGAAGAAAAATGCTGATGCTAAGATGAATATGATAATGTGAATAATAAATTCTAAAAGGTTTTCTGAAACGCTCCCCCTTAAACACCTCAATCTTCTCCCTTCTTCTGAAACAATGTTGAAAACCCATTCATACGTTTTAAAGCTGCAATCCGGGCGCACTTCAGTTATGGTGGGCTTCTCCATGTAGTGGAACACTTGGGTTGTGAGCACTGCAGACTGGTCAATGTACAGAGACAGAGAAGCGTGTCTGGGGGACGCCACAGGCTGTGACAAGCACACAATGGAAGAAACGTTTCCGCTGCCCGTTGACACACTGCAAGGCACATGAACTTAAGATAAACATCTATAGAGTAGCAACATGTTTTCATAACATCTAAAAGGCTAACCATTTGAATTGTTGGGTATTAGCTACCAATTCAGGATGATTAAAATTCCACACTGTCATTATCGCATAAGAACATATGTGACACAAGTAAACACTAGTAAACAGAGAAGAACAATCTCTGCTGGGCACCACAATTTCTCACCACAGGTAAAATAACTGGCTTCATATGCAGACAAGCAAACTATATACATTCTATTTAGAGCCCGAAAAATTATCCTTCACCTCTCAATCTTGCAGGTCTCATTGTTAAGTCTTACACATCTGTTCATTCCAGCATTCAGGTAAGGTCCTTTGACCGTAATCAGCGTTCCCCCAACATATGGCCCATAATCTGGGAGAATATCTGTGATCTGTGGCTCCTGGGAAGACAGTAAAGACAATATTTTGTATACTTAAAAAACTGATATCTTTTCTAGGCTTACTTCAAAGTATGTTTTCTGGCTGAGCGCAAAATAAAGTAAAAATGTGCAAATGTGGCTAGTGTTTTGTTTTGATAAATTTTTCTTTACTAAATGAAAAGCTGTAATTCTGTCAAAGTTTTTACCACAAACATGAATCCATGCACTTTGGTTTCACCATCGATGACGTAGCATCCCTCTACTGGCTCTTCATATACTCCCACAGAGATAGAGACAAGCTGAGACAAGTTGGCATTTGCCTGAAGTATCTGGCATGTTATTCTGGGAAAGATTTGCGAAAGTAGATTAATAATGACTCACTTATCTTCCACTGTTCAATTGGCTGACTGTTGCTTAGTGCTTAGGTCACCTCGACACAATGAAATTTTATACAGATTTTTTGTCTAAAACAGTGAGTCACTAGGGTGTAATATTTCATATATTTGTTCATTCTTTGTTATGAGAAAAGGAAAAAAAAAACTTTCATAGACTACAAAGAAATGGACCTTTCACTAGTACTGTATTGGTTTTAATATCCAGTCGCTTCTTATATATAGTTATACTAGAAGAAGTAACTTTAAGTATTGCAAGTCTGTATTCAATTTTCATATTTACGAAAATACATACACTTATTACATTTATTGTTTTGGGTAACTAGACGTTCACTGAATCTATCAATCTACCTCAGGTTCAGCCTCTAATCACTTTGAGTACCTCATTTTCTGTGCGTTACAGTACTTGCAGTAATTTTTGTGTTGTGTATTACTCACTGGGTGCTGTTGCTTTTCTCACGCAGCACTTTACATTCGGCCTCTCCTACTTTTACCCTATAAGTTCTCACACTGTCAGCAGACTGTAAGGGTGACATCAACTCCGAGCCAAACAGCGTCAGCTCTGTTTCACCATTAGGGGGTGCTGATTTTGGAAGAAACTGTGGGAAACACGACAAAAAGACCGACACGAAGATCCTTATCATACTCGTTCAGACTTGTAAATGCTGCTAAGCGGGAATCTGTAAATGTGGAGGAATCCCACTGCATTCCGCTCTCCAATCCAACATCAGCGCCTCACCTCAGTGATGACAGGTGGACAGGACCTTGTCCTCCATTCACTGCTGCAGTTTTCCTTCCAGGAACATTCCCCGCTGCACCAGCCACACCCCATGAATTTGGGTGCGGTCAGGCAAAGGCCACAGGACAGAAAGTGACGACACCCTGGGCCTTTCGAGGGTACACTGAACATCTGGTGAGCAAGGCAAGAAGAAGAGGGATGGAGTGACCTGGTGAGACACCCATCCTGCTACTGGCAAATATTAATGATTAACGGTTGATATCAGTTATTCATAGTTGTTCACAGCTAATCCTGGTTACAGTACCTTGTTTCCAATCACAAAGAGAAGGGACTCTTCTGAAAAAACAGTAGCTATTGGAGACACTTTCTGGTTGTCTACCAAAGAGTAATTGGCAAAGACAATAGGATTTGATCTTCTTAGGACAACCTGAGAAACAACAGTCAAATAGTTCAATAGCATAATCCTGCCATTACAGAATTGCAACAACGGTACCAAAGTTCAAGAAAATTCCACATGAACAATAAATGTAGGAGGAGAATGTTTATGATGAGCAGGCATGCTTCAAAAGGTGTAGCAGAAATCTTTATTCTTTGAAACTAAAGAGACCAATTGAGCACATGGAGTTCCAGCAGTCAAAACCTAAAATTCTGTTCAAAATAAGGTCTGTTCTAGAAATTTGGAAACTGCTGGTTTGGGTTCTCACCACCAGCTGATAGCATATCTGAGCTGTACCTGAAGCAGGCGTCCATCACTGGTTCCAATATGTGCCACGGTCTTGTTATCAATGACAGTGACCAGCAAAGACGTCAGGAGGACACCTTGCATCTTACTGTCAAAGAAGTCCACTCTGATGTAGGGTTTAGCCACCAGCGTGGGCTTCTCCTTACAGGTGGCACTATTCTCCTTGTTCTTGAGGAAAGAGAGCAAAATACAATCAACGTTCCAAAACCAAAAGCAGCAGTATATGTCAGCCATTTTGTACAGCCCTGCTATATCGATTTTATGATATACTACATGCAGCCAAATACCAAGCTTATATCTCGTTTCCATTAAAAACATTAAAGCTGCTATGCAATGAGATGGATATGAAGGCTCTGTTAAATATTAACTGATTATAACCCACCACCAGTGTTAAGAAATAAGATAAATTATAAGACCAAATTATAAATATCAGTTTGGGTCCAGCTCAAGATCAATGGCACAGGGGGCTAGAGCAAACGGGGCAGCTATTCCAAGGCCGAGGCCTTAAGAGGTGGAGGGTTTTACAAATTAGTCAACCAGTAAAAGAGGTGATTTTGCTGCTCTGCGATGACTTTTTAAGCTAGATGTTGAATAGTGATGATGCAATTATGACACGAACAACATGGACGCCTCGGAAAATACCAGTTACGTGGAACTGCAGGCAAAAGAGATAGATGAAGTGGAGCAAAAACTGAGCATTTTTGTTTACAACCTTTTTACTTTTCAGCACATATTAGTGGCATAACCTTATATAATTATTTTTTTCTGTGGAAAACAAAAAAGCCCAGATTTAATAATAATAAATGATACTACTACTACTACTACTACTACTACTACTACTACTACTAATAATAATAATAATAATAATAATAATGTTACAAACATGTTGTGGGTCATATCAATAAAAAATAAATATAAGGCTGTATCCCATTTTGTTTGCGATCCATCCCTCCAATAACTAACAAATAATTAACAAAACAACTTAATTACCCACCATTGTTTCTGGGTGGCAGTATATGAAATTATGTGCTTATTTAGCATAAAGGTCCGGTTCCTGTTGTGCAGTGGGAAGGTGACACGTGAAAGTGGTCGAGATGGCCCAGGAAGTCAGAACAAGGCACCAGGCTCCAGAACTTCGGTGGGACGGCGCCTTACAGCGAGGAGCAGGCTGAGGCTAGATCTTACATGAGTTTTGTTTTTGCTGCCCAAGTATTTATACCGAAATGTCAATCTTTCTTCTTTCGCACTGTCAAATGTTGCATAAATTGTTGCTTAGTTACAACCTGTTTTTATCCCTACTTGTTTCTGTTCCATGTAAAAGGTATGTGTTTGAGCTGTCTGTTGCTGTCTCATATGCATGAGTTTTGAGAATGCAGATTGTCTCGTTGCAAAGCATTCCCTTCTCCTGTGACTTTATTAATGATGTCATCAGCATTAAGAGCACGTCAACACAACTTTCACGACATAACTGTTGACTTGAACAAATCTTCGACTTCAAAAGGTCGTGCAACCCCTAGATACGTGCAGTTATAATAACAACACAACCGTGAGTAATAAGTGGCTAAGTGAAAGACTGTTTGGCTGAGTGTAAACTAGCTAAAAATGAATGAAACAAAGCAAAAAGGCAGAGCTCAAAAACTGAGGGGAAAAGGGGGAGATAATTGGCTCTTCTTGCAATAAAGAGCACAAGCGCAAGACAGCTGGACTTAAAGATTGAGGTAAAAAAAATTATAAATTATTTCCTTTTATTGCATGGGGTTTGTGGAAATTTCTTTCTGCCTTCAGTATTACTTACTTCCAAATTTGTCTGTAGTGTTTTCATTTGCTGCTGCACACTTGAGGTGATAACTTGTGTGGACTGCATGTGGGAGTAGTATTTATATTGATTATTGTTGACTGCTTTCTACATTAGTTATACATTCACTTGCCACTTTATTAGATACACTTTGCTAGTACTGGGTCTTTGACCCCCCCCCCCCCCTTTGCCATCAGAACTGCCTTAAATTCTTTGTGGCATAAAATCAACAAGGTGCTTGAAACATTTCTCAGAGACTTTGGTCAATGATGACATGACAGCGTCGGGCAGTTGCTCGAGATTCGTTGGTTGCACCTTCATGATGCAAAATCTCCCATTCCACATCTCATAAGTGCTCCATTGCATTGAGATCTAGGGACTGTGGAAGCCATTTGAATACAGTGAACTCATTGTCGTGTTCAAGAAATGAGTCTGAGATGGGAGCTTTGTAACATGGTGAATAATCCTGCTAGAAGTAGCCATTAGAAGCTAGGTACACTGTGATCATAAAGGGATGGACATGGTCAGCAAAAATACTCAGGTACACTGTGGCATTTAAACAATGCTCAAATGGTACTATGGCGCCCAAAGCGTATAAAGAAAATATACACCTGACCTGCATCTGCATGATTTTGCACATTCTGCTGCTGACATATGATTGACTGATTAGATATTTCTTTAAATAAGCATTTGAACAGGTGTACCTAATAAAGTGGCCAGTGAGCGTACTTTACCATTATGAGTGTGTGTATGGATATGATCAGAATGAAGAGAGGGCTCAAATGATACATCTGCCCCAGGACCCATGACCAACTTGCTACACCCCTGATCAGGTTAATCTGTTATTCTGTAAACACAGTGGAGAAAAATAAAGATATGACAACAATTAAATGGCAATAATTATGCGATAGATTATCTATAGCCCATATACACTATATTGCCAAAAGTATTGGGACACCCCTCAAAATCATTGAATTCAAGTGTTCCAATCAGTTTCATAGCCACAGGTATATAAAATCAAGCACCTAGACATGCATAGACTGCTTCTACAGACATTTGCAAAGGAATGGGTCGCTCTCAGCAGCTCAGTGAATTCAAGCGTGGTACCGTGATAGGATGCCACCTGTGCAATAAAGTCCATTCCTGAAATTCCCTCAGTACTAAATATTCCACAGTCAACTGTAGGGGTATCATAACAAAGTGGAAGCCAATGGGAACAACAGTAACTCAGGCACGAAATGGTAGGTCACGTAAAATCAGAGCGGGGACCGCGCATGCTGAGACGCAACTGTCTGCAGAGTCAATAGCTACAGACCTCCAAACTTCATGTGGCCTTCAGATTAGCTCAAGAACAGTGCACAGAGAACTTCATGGAATGGGTTTCCATGGCCAAGCAGTGACAACCTAAGCTTATATACCCAAGTGCATGCAAAACGTCGGACGCAGTGGTATAAAGCACGCCGCCACTGGACTCTAGAGCACTGGACTCTGGAGTGATGAATCACGCTTCTCTTTCTGGACAAGTCTGGGTTTGGCAGTTGCCATGAGAACTGTACTTGTCTGAGTGCATTATACCAAGTGTAACGTTTGGTGGAGAGGGGGATTATGGTGCGGGGTTATTTTTCAGGGGTTGGGCTTGGCTGCAGCATTTGAAGCCATTATGGATGCTCCCAACTCTATGGGAACAGTTTAGGGATGGCCACTTCCTGTTCCAAAATGACTGCACACTGGACATGGATAAGCGAGTCTGGTGTGGAGAAGCTTGACTGGCCTGCACAGAGTCCTGACCACAACCTAGTAGTATGTATTATCAGGATGGCATGTCTATGTTATTCACTAGGTATCTCCTCAAAGAAGGGTCTACCAAAATTTCTTTTCCTCTTTTCCCAGACATGCCTTGCAAATATTTGTGAATACTTGATAAAAGCAAATGCCTGCGCTTTTTGAATCAATAGTCAAAAAAGTAAAATGAATTTGATTGGAATTAAACATTTCTTTAGAAGCAATACATTGGTAATACTTGAAATTTACAAATGAACAATTACTAAATCAACAGATCTGGTGAGTAAAAATTAGGATTGAACTGAAATTAAAATTCAAATACAGCAAATTACAGTCTACATGCATCAATGACAGTTCCTCTTGGATTACTGTTTTTTGAATGTCTGTGTGCACAGGAAGTCACTGATGTTTCAAGAACACATATTGCAGCACATGTAATCCCAGCCTGCAGGCTATAAAGCTACACCTCTTACTTCCAGACAACGTGCCAAATGTTGCCTAGTTACTTCTGTTGCACACTAAAAACAAAGGTAGTGTTTTATTATGGTTTGTACTGCTGGACCAACAACATGCTTCCAAAGTTGAATATTTCTATGTGAGATAATCCAGTAACGGCTTTGCTCAACCAATTATAAATTGTTTGAAATGGCCTTGAGGTCTGGATACTGTCAAATTCTGTTATGGAGCCAGAGGAGTACAGAAAGGTATACTTGCAGGATGACTGTACTGAAGCAGAAGAACACAGTACAAACATACAAAGCATGTGACCTGGACTATGTACCTGAGCCGGAAGACCATTTGTGGAACACAGGAAACAGGAAGCAATATGTTCAAGCTGTATGCTGCTACTAAGACAGATACATTTGGTTTTGTAGCCACTGCAAGAAAAAAAAATACACCCAGCAGGCTGCTGAGGTGCCCAAAGAATGAGGACTACAGGAAACAGATGGCAGTATTCTATTCCCCATGATCCCCGCTTCTACTGGCAAGAATGTCCCAGATACCCAGAGGTACAAGTTATAGCAAAAATGACAGAAAAGCAGAACTGCTAGACTGCTTCATATTTTTGTGTAATTCTTCTATACACTCAGAATTTCAGGACATTTGAAATCAGGAATATAAGAAGACATTATTACTCCAGCACAGGTTTATAAATATACTTGAATAACTTTGCCTACCTCTCTGTCACACTACTGCATATTATGATTGGTGTGATTAGGTTTCGATTGCTTGTAATAATTTTGCATCCTGTAATGTGTAGACTTTCATCCAAAAATTGATTCATTTTGGTCATCAATACAGGCCTTATATATGATCTGCGTATATATACACTACAGGCCAGACGTTTGGGCCCATATTAGAAATACTTCAAGCAAATGTAACTCAATGGTTTTCAGTATTTTACAGCTTGTAACATATTTTTTCGCTGAAACTATTGGTTTTGAAGAAGACATATCAGGTCTGTCTTTAATGCACAGACATTCATTTTTTGTTGGAATTCTATTTACTAATGTCAGAACTTGATTTGCTTTTGGCCTCTTGATTGTGTCTTAATAAATTAGAGAGGCACACCTAACAATTAAATAGAGGGCTCAAGTCAAACATTTGCGTAAAGAGGGGTTCTCTCATCGTCAAATAGCCAGAAGGTTATATGCCTCTAAGCATGGAGTGACCAACTCTTTACAGAGACAAAGGCTGAGAAGAAGAAAGTGACTAGAATCGGTCTGAGGCAAGGAAAGTGACATCAAAGATCAACACTTAGTTCTGACATAAGGAAGAAATCTGAAGATGGTTGTAATGGTCTGAGGGCTGCGATTAATGTGAACAGAGGAAAATCAGAATCTCTTAATATAGTCAAGCAAAGACTAAAAGCAGCTGGACTACATGGTCCAGTACCTGTCAGCAAACCTTTAGTTTGGGGTGTAAACAAGAAAAAGAGGCCGCTGTAGGCAAACAATACAAACACTAGAGTATTCCGGACTGGGAACAGGTCTTGTGGACAGACAAAAGTTAGACCAACAAGTTCAAAGTGAGCGTCTACAAGTGAGAAAGAACGGTCTACATGCCTGAAAATGTGCTGGGAGAGTTTGGACACAAGTTACCGTATTTTTACGCATATAACGCCCACACGTGTATAACGCGCCCACGCGTATAGCGCGCGGGAACAAAGAAATTATGTAAAAAAAACAATCTGCATAGCGCGCCCATGCGTATACCGCGCCCATGCGTATACCGCGCCCATGCGTATACCGCGCCCATGCGTATATCGCGCCCATGCGTATACCGCGTGCATGCTACCCATTGAACTGAAAACTCCGCCCGCCACCCCCAGACAAATTTTGCATAACGCACACGGAGATACACGGATTGATGGAACTCATACTTCGCAATCGCATTCATTACATTGCACTTACAATACAAAGTAAATTGTTACATTACACTTCAAAACCAGTCAGTTACATTTGTTTTAAGTATCTCTAATATATTCTTGTAATAAAAGATTGAAAGGGCAGGGTATTGTTTTTTTTTTTTTTTTTATCAGAGCGTGGGCCCAAACTTCCAGCCTGTAACGTGCACGCGTGTGTGTGTGTCTGTGCGGGTGCATGAGCGGTCCCCATAAGGATATGTTTACCCTACATGTGCGTGCGTGCGTGTGTGTGTATGGATTATGTCTGTATTACATTGTGGGGACCAAAACATTACCACTAGAATTATATAACTGGAAGAGTCCTTGTGCATTGCACCGTTAGGAACAGGCTCCAGGCCCCCTCAGGGACTTGAGGATGAAGGCTGAATGGATAGATGGATGTAAGTTCAATATTTTATCTATGTTATTGATGTACCTGAATACAGGGTTAAATGTTTAACCTTTCAAATGCATAACGCACAGGAATAAAATGAGATATGAGTGGGATGGAGGGAGGGAGGCAGGTAGGGCATGGTTCTACAACTGCGTCATGGATCATTATCTGATCCTATAGTGATTAATGCAGCTGGCTGGAAGTAGTTTCACGCAGTTCCTTCCAGCACATAAGGCCTCACCCCTCCTCCTCAGCAGTTCCACTTTGCCACTAATCCATGACCAAATAGCATATAAGTTTGCGCAATGTACATGACCTAGCATGTCTTTTCTATTTTCTTTTGGGGGGTTTTTGTTTTTTCCTATGTTGGTTAAATATTCTACTTTTATAGGTTTACAAATGCATAGCAAATTACCTTCAAGGAATAAGAATGGGGAAAATAAGCGATTTATTCAGCAGGTGCTTTGCCCAAAGCAATAGAGAAATGAGGATCAGAAGCAGTTGTTCCTGGAGGAATTGGCGTTAATGACCTTATTCAAGGAACCAACTCTGAAATCACAATGCTAGCCAAAGAATTTGAACCAACAACCTTCTAATCACATCGACCAAATCAACAGAGCAACACACCCACCCACTATTTGCATTCAGTCTCTAGAATCCAAGGTGTTGTTTATGTTGTGCAACGCATGTGATCTTCATCAGCGTCTCTGCCCAGATAGGCTCCATGTCCAAAGCAGTACTAGCATTATACTGTCTAAAGCAGTGTTTCTCAGTCCGGTCCATGGGGAAGGGAGCAAAAATGTGGACTGTCTGACAGGGAGCTCGGAGGGAGCAAAAACGTGGGCCGGCTGTGAAACAGACATTCACTTTTAAAGCTATCCTCTCTAACATCAGCGGGATCTTGGGACTGAATAACCATTGGCAAATTGTTAATGTTGTCCTATTTCTTTAAATCAATTACCGTATTTTTACACATATAACACGCACACGTGTATAACGCACCCACGCGTATAGCACGCGGGAACAAAGGAATTATGCAAAAAAAATTCTGCATAGCGCACCCATGCGTATACCGCGCCCATGCGTATACCGCGCCCATGCGTATACCGCGCCCATGCGTATACCGCGC
>JABFEB020000104.1:24900881-24912550 GCA_019775895.2 Stomatorhinus ivindoensis | reverse complement strand
TATCTATCTATCTATCTATCTATCTATCTATAATTTTGTAATTTTTGTACCAATACAGGTTGGAAATACTTTCAAGTAAATTTTTTAACTCTTTTTCCTATATCTTATCTCTTTCTAAAATTATTATAATTTTTTTTAAACGGTTGCACAGTCGGATAAGAGCGGTTTAGGATACATTTCACTGCGTGTTGTACCTGTATAACTATGCATGTGACAAATAAAGAATCTTGAATTTTGAAATACTATGAAATGTAGCAGAATGCTATTGTCACAGAACAATGTACCATAGTATAAAATAAAATACTGTTCAAATACATAGCGTATAACATCATATTGTAAATGTACCATGCACAAAACATAAAATTACTGTAAGGACAATGCAGTACGACCATACTTTTGTAAGGGACTCATTCTGAATGAAACATGAGGAAGTATCCTTCCCCGATGCACATACACACATAGAATATCACATTATCATGTGATTTTGGATTTAAATGTGAAAAGAGCAGGGCAGAGATGTTTCTTTCGGTTTCGATTTACTGAAGTCACTCTGATAGCAGGTTTATAGCCTTTATGTTTCAAAGTCATAGATATTTCTTCATAACTTAAGAGTAGTTCATCTCGGATCCTTCGGTACATTTGTTGTCCCTCGCTGACGTTTAGTGACAAATTAAATAACTTGATAAAGCTTCCCATTTACCGTAGAAGATGTCAGCGAGTGCAGAAATTGACGAAAGCCTTTACTCTCGCCAGCTGTAAGTAGTATATTTGGAATTTATATGAAAAATATACGTGCTCATCGATTATTTTCGTTATTCGTATTGTATGTGGATGGGAGTGTAAACTTAGAAGGCATGTGGAAATCGTAGAAGGAGGTCTTTATTAATCAACAGGGTGGGTTTGGAGAAGCTACAACTAATTAGAGTACTAGTTAGAGTACAACAATTAAATAATTAAAAGGAGTATTGGGGAGGTAATCAAATTTGTGTGGCACGAAGCAATTGGGGGGGGCGGGTACAGATGAGGGGAAAAACTGAACTGGGGTTAGCGGGTTAGTTTGGGGGCCCAAGGCAAAGACAAGTAGGGGAAACTGATGCTGTAATCATCACAAGGGACAACAACGGTATCAAAACGTTATCACACGTTGAGAGCGTTACAGGGGGCTGCTGCTGGGATAGGAGCGGCGGGCGCTGTCAGTTTCACATTCTGATAGCGGAGAGTAAAACGCTGTTTTACAACATATTTCCTGTTTCCTCTCTTTTTTGCGTTTCTCCGGCCGTTTCGGCAAATACGTTTCATTTAATTCATAGGTTTCAGACTCCAGTCCTGGGGTCCCGGAGCCTTGCACAATTTTGGGTTTCCTCTCATTTAACACAACTGATTCAACTCCTTGTGCTAATTACCACACGGCTCTAAAGATGAATCATTTGTGGTGGAACAGGAAAAGAACTAAACTACACATGGCTGCAGTTTGACACCCCTGATTTAATTGATTCTACGTTCTCTGCCAATATCCGACAAGCACTTTACGTTCGCCCTGTAGCTTCCGCGCATGCTTTACGCGCAGCTGCGTGCACAATAAGTGACGTAAAACAAGTCACCTCGCGACGTTTTGAAAGTGATATTCTCACTATCGTAAATTAGAATGAAAACATGATTTCATGTTACAAGCTATTGCTCTAAGACTAAGGAAAACTCGGCCTCCCACATAAAAGAAAAAAGAGTTTAGTCAATGTATTAATGTAAATTAATGTTATTTACGATAAAAAATCTAATCCATTTTACGTTTGGTTGCCAGCTGTCACGCATCTGGCGTGACACTCATGCTTTCAGACTTACGCTCACGAAAGAAGTCATGGGAAATCTGAATTATTCCATTATAAACCTAAAATCAGCTACCTCAAAATTTTGGGATAGTTTGCACACCCTGCAGGATATTTACAAGGACATAAAGCTGTTACAAACATGTAAATGCGTGTGCACGTATGTACAAACTCGTTTCGAGTTGAAATTCTGATTCCAGCCGGCGGATCAAAGTTAGCAACCTTGCTGATTGAAACAGTGCTGATCTTTTCACGGAAATACGTATTAGCAGTTTTTTGATAGTTTTGTCATTTTCCCCAGTAATTTGCTCTAGATTTGATCAAATGTTTTTGTTTGTTGCAGAAATAAATGGTAAGATAACAAAACTACCCTAGAAGCAAAATCGACAGTTTAGACAATTAAGTTGTATAATTTGACTGAAAACCCAATACAAAACTACCAGAACACGACACTGGGCACCAGATAACCCATATATCCAACACAGTTGAAGCTAGCTGGCCAGCCTTGAACTGACAATGGTTAGAAACGCACAGTTATAAGCTCCACACTCAGTGGTCTCGGGATGGGGGGGATTGAGAAAGGGGTTGAACCTAGAAAAATACAGAAAATGAAATGAGGTGACTAGTGACACCTGCTGGCCACACGAGGTACCAACAGACAGAACAAGACGGACTAATTCTGACAGACAGACGCCGCTTATTGAACTGTTTTGACTACTAACGTCACGAAAAGTTGCGATGAGAAAGTTGCTCAGTTAAAGCTTACAAACTTCGAGGACCCATGGAGAAATTTCTAGCTGCTAGGTAGTGTTTAAATAAAATGTGATGGCAAAGCAAGCCGTAAAACGAGGAGAAATGGAAAACGCAACTCAGAAATACCATTGTGTGTGTGAGTGTGTGTGTGGTGGTGTCAGGACAAATATACCAGTCCTGGGGGGAAGCAAAGTTTTCTGACATGGAGCTCTATTCTACATTCAACTGCACATGTGAACAATTGGAAAAAAAAATTCATATGAATTATAAGCATTTGTTTGGTTCTCCTGTGCTGGAATAATCATGAATTGTAAATTAATTCCTGCTTTTATATTTTCTTTCATCATGAGTTTGTAAAGGAATAATGACAAACATGAAGCCAGTCTGTGCTGGGTAGGGATTCAAATCCTGTTTTCTGGTTTCCTTGGTCCAAAGACAACAAATTTGGTAAATTTGTGCCTCTAACTTCACCATAGTAGTGGATAAGCCTTTGTCAGAAGGGTGATTAATAATAGTACTATGTACTGCAATACTATGCATTGCACACTATGCGGGAAATTCATCATATTTTTTTCCTACACTGGCATTTTCTAAGGTATGTCCTGGGCCATGATGCAATGAGTCGCATGAAATCCGCCAATGTCCTCATCTCGGGGATGGGGGGACTTGGAGTGGAGATAGCCAAGAATGTGATTCTGGCTGGGGTCAAGTCCGTCACCATTCAGGATGAGGATGTCGCAGAGTGGGAAGACCTGTCTGCACAGGTAATGAACCGAAATGCCTGATGCAGCATGGCGTTGTTAGGGTAAGGGTGAGGTCCATTGTAATGGAGAAAGTGAGATCATCAGGATCCTGGTTTGGAACAATCAAAATTCCTACTCATATCCTCTCAAATTGATTCAAGATATAAATAATTTTACTCTTAATTGCAACTCCTTTTATGCTGCCATATACCTCACGTTAAGCATAAAGCAACCAGTATGTCACCTTTCACTATCATGTGATATGTCATAATTTTGATTTCTCCACCATACATCCATTAAAATGTATATATAGTAATATTACTCAATTAAAATATTTCATATGCACACATGCAGTGATTTTATATTTCATAATGTCTGTTATTAATGTATATTGAGGCTGTTAAGGTATGTTAGCATGTTAATGCATATGGTTCGAATGAATGTCCTATGAATACATTATGAAGGTGCAGTTAATTTGAAGCGTTACCTTATAGCTAGTATCCATGTCTGTCATTTTATCCTGCTTTATTCTGCAGTTCTATCTAGATGAATCTAGTCTGGGGCTGAACAGGGCCCAGTGTTCACTACCAAAACTGTCAAAGCTCAACACATATGTAAGAGTGTCTGGCTACACTGGTCCACTCACTGAGGATTTTCTGACCCAGTTCCAGGTAATTTATTCATGGAATCTCAATTCTTTTTGAAACTGTTTGGAACTGAATACAAACTAAAATTGCTCACAATCACCAAAGAGTTAAAAAAAATTTTTTTAGTTTTCTTTCTTAGTTTTTTGCAGCTGTCTTTTAAGTATATAGGTGTGTTGTTTTTTTTGGATGTTTAGTCCTCTACAGATACATGCAAACATATGGAATTGTGGAAATATGATTTGATTAATCCCTTTTTCTAATTTTCAAAAATATGCACTTTTCAGCTTTATCTACTAAGTTTAAGAACTTCTCGAATGTCTGCAAAGTGAAACTAAAAGTGTTAGGATTCATATAAGCAATATAATTGTGTGAGTGGTGTCTGGGTTTATTTCACAGCTGGTTGTTCTTACAAACTCCTCTCTGGATGAGCAGATAAAATTAGGGACATTCTGTCACTCCAAAGACATCCAGTTCATCTTAGCTGATACCAAAGGACTTTGTGGGTGAGGACAAAACAGCAGCACCTCCTGCTCATATATTTAATAATAAAAATAATAATAATAATCAATGCTTTATTTATCCCCGTGGGGAAATTATTTTTATGCCTCCCTCAACTTGCTCTTTGAAGAGCAGTCTTTTTAAGAAGCACTTTTCTTAGTTTCAATACTACAGGGTCTTACAGGCCCTAGAATCATAGCCGCCATACTACTGGCTGCCCTGTATTTTTCAAATCAGTGAATTTGTGGTGAAATATTCCATCTTGTGACCATGTGGTTCTAATCCTGGTGGTGGAGGTTATAATTTCTAGCAATCTAAATTGCTGTTCCTAATTATGCCTGAAAAAACAAGGTATGTTGAATGTACAGGAACAGCTTGTGTTGAATTTCAGGCAACTCTTCTGTGATTTTGGAGAAGAATTTGAAGTCACTGATTGTAATGGCGAAACACCTGCATCCACCATGATCTCTCATATTGACAAGGTAACATTGCATTGCATATGATTCAATAAATATGCAACTACACAAATTATTTTGGTTCAAAATGATTTCTTCCTCAATCTTCCTGGTTTGCTTGAATAATGGGTGCGCAATCTTCTTCCAATAAAATGAGTAGCTATTGTAAGCAAAATGTGTGTTTTAATGTACTGAAACCTTTTACAATAAGAGGTTGAGTTCCTAATTTACAAAAGCAAGATGTCTAAAAAAAAGTTTCAGAATCGTAAATCATTTATTCATATATGCATAATACTCATTTAACTCCATCTATTGTTCCATGGATCGACTTGTTATCTAATCCCATGGGCTGCACCTCTGGTTTCTAACCCTCTGTCTTTTAAGGCAAATCCTGGAATAGTTACCTGTACAGAGGAGCACAGGTTTCTCGATGTAGAAAGAGTCACATTTTCTGATGTGCGTGGCATGACGGAGCTCAACAGCTGCGGACCAGTCGAAATTAAAGTCTTGAGTAAGTTCTGAACGCAGAGGATATGAGGAAATACAGGTGCTGGTCATGTAATTAGCATATCTTCAAAAAGTTGATTTATTTCACTAATTCCATTCAAGAAGTGAAACTTGTATAATGTATACATTCATTCCACACAGACTGATATATTTCAAGTGTTTATTTCATTTAATTTTGATGATTATAACTGACAACTAATGAAAACCCCAATTCAGTATCTCAGAAAATTAGAATATTACTTAAGACCAATACAAAGAAAGGATTTTTAGAAATCTTAGCCAACTGAAAAGTATGAACATGAGAAGTATGAGCATCTACAGCACTCAGTACTTAGTTGGGGCTCCTTTTGCCTTATTGCAGCAACGCGGCGTGGCATGGAGTCCATCAGTCTGTGGCACTGCTCAGGTGTTATGAGAGCCCCGGTTCCTGATAGTGGCATTCAGCTCTTCTGCATTGTTGGGTCTGGCATATCGCATCTTCCTCTTCACAATAGCCCATAGATTTTCTATGGGGTTAAGGTCAGGCGAGTTTGCTGGCCATTGAAGACCAGGGATACCATGGTCCTTAAACCAGGTACTGGTAGCTTTGGCACTGTGTGCAGGTGCCAAGTCCTGTTGGAAATGAAATCCGCATCTCCATAAAGGTGCTCAGCAGCGAGAAGTATGAAGTGCTCTAAACCGTCCTGGTATACAGCTGTGTTGACCTTGGACCTCAGAAAACACAGTGGACCAACACCAGCAGATGACAGGATACCACAAACCATCAATGACTGTGGAACCTTTAGGCTGCACCCCAAGCAACGTGGATTCTGTGCCTCTCCTCTCTTCCTCCAGACTCTGGGACCCTGATTTCCAAAGGAAATGCCAAATTTACGTTCATCAGAGAACATAACTTCGGACCACTCAGCAGCAGTCCAGTCCTTTTTGTCTTTAGCCCTGGCGAGACGCTTCTGACGCTGTCTGTTGTTCAAGAGTGGCTTGACACAAGGAATGCGACAGCTGAAACCCATGTCTTACATACATCTGTGTGTAGAGTGGTTCTTCAAGCACTAACTCCAGCTGCAATCCACTCTTAGTGAATCTCCCCCACATTTTTGAATGGGTTTTATTTCACAATTCTCTCCAGGGTGCGGTTATCCCTATTGCTTGTAAACTTTTTTCTACCACATCTTTTCCTTCCCTTCGCCTCTCTATTAATGTGCTTGGACACAGAGCTCTGTGAACGGCCAGCCTCTTTTGCAATGACCTTTTGTGTCTTGCCCTCCTTGTGCAAGGTGTCAATGGTCGTCTTTTGGACAATTGTCAAATCAGCAGTCTTCCCCATGATTGTGTAGCCTACAGAACTAGACTGAGAGACCATTTAAAGGCCTTTGCAGGTGTTTTGAGTTAATTGGCTGATTGGAGTGTGGCACCAGGTGTCTTCAATACTGAACCTTTTCACAATATTCTAATTTTCTGAGATACTGAATTGGGGTTTTCATTGATTGTCAGTTATAATCATCAAAATTAAAAGAGATAAACACTTGAAATATATCAGTCTGTGTGGAATGAATGTATACAAAATACAAGTTTCACTTCTTGAATGGAATTAGTGAAATTAATCAACTTTTTGAAGATATGCTAATTATTTGACCAGCACCTATATGTAGAGAAGCGGTGGTGATACTGAACACAAGCAACTGATAATCTTTTATTCCCATGATTACAGATCCTTACAGCTTCAGTATTTGTGACACGTTGTGCTTCTCTGAATATGAAAAGGGTGGAGTCGCCACTGAGGTCAAAATGTCAAAGACATTTACTTTTGTAAGCATCTAACTTTTCAAATGAGCATAACATGTCTAAAACTGTGTTAAATTCTGTATATTCCAGTGACATCACAGTTCTGCCAGTTATCTCGTTGTCATTCACACTTGTCTTTTCAACAGAAACCCATCAGGGAGGCTCTAGCCAAGCCTCAGATTATGACCACAGACTTTGGAAAAGAAAACAAGCATAAAATCCTTCATGTGGCCTTCCAAGCATTGCATGGCTTTGTGAAGAGCACAGGACGGTTGCCCACAACAAGAAACAAGGTCAAGTGCAGCGATCAGTGAACTTCTTTCTGCTATTCACTAATTCTTTAGACAATTGTAGTGTGAAGATCTTGTGTCTGTTGTCTACTATGCTTTGCTGTGACTTGCTCCAATTTCAAATACAATTTTCACTACTTCCTGCAGGAAGATGCAGAAATGTTGGTCTCTATGGTGAGGGAACTGAATGGGGATGGCATACTTGAGAAGCTGGATGAAGACCTCATCCAAAAACTGGCCTTCACTGCCCGGGGAAATCTGGGACCGATCAATGCTTTCATTGGGGGTCTTGCTTCCCAAGAAGTGATGAAGGTGAGATCAGTTTTCCTGATGAATATGATTTTATATTAAGGTCATATTTGGGTGACCCCAGATGGTCCACATTTTTGCTCCCTCCCAGCTCCCAGCCAATCAGGAACGCCGAATACCTGGTACAGGTGCGCTGGGAACTGAGAGGAAGCAAAAACATGGAATGTCCTATAGGTACCCCAGGGACTGGGTTGGGAAACACTGGTTTAGCGCACCTTTTGATACAGCATATCCTCCTGTTCCCCTTCTAACAAAACTTTCGTAATGGGTAGGCATGCAGCGGAAAGTTCACTCCTCTGCAGCAATGGCTGTACTTTGATGCCCTTGAATGTCTGCCAGAGGAAGATGAGGAAGAAGGAATGCTGCTGACTCAGGAAGACTGTGCAGCAGTGAGATATACTCTCCTTAACTTTTACCAATATTATATACACAGATTAGTCAAAACATTATGACCACACCCACATGAAGTGAATGATGCTGATTATCTCGTAAAAACAATGCGTATCAAGGTCTGGAACATAACTAGCATTTGGTACTCGCAGTTGACATGTGGAATGCAGAAGGAATGGACAGGGGCGAAAATATGAGTGACTCTGACAAGGGCCAAATCGTTATGGCCAGAAGACCGTGTCAGAGCTGAAAGAATGTGACTTGTGGAGTGCTGGCAGTCAGCCATGGGGAATACCTGCTGAGAGTGCTCAGAGGATGGATAAACTGCAATCCACCCACAGGATGCTCAGTGGCAAAGACTGGACAACGCGAGATGTGAACGAAGGCTACCCTACCTGGTTTGAACCAAGAGTAGTGCGACTGCGGCACAAATGGCTTATAAGTTTAATGATGGTCACAGGTGTGTCACAGTACACAGGGCATCAAGCCCTGCTGCATATGGGACTGTGAAGGCACAGACCGGATTTGCTGGGCCAACACATTCCGCAAATGCTTGACATGTTCACGGCCGTCCACAAGATGCGAATTATAGTCATCAGACCATGTCACCTTCGTGCGTTGCTCTAAGATCCAGATCCAATGTTCACGTGTAGGCACTTCCAACAGTGGACTGGGGCTGGCAAGGGCACTCTGACTGGCATCTAACCACATCCCATACAATTAACATTATTTACTTCATGTGGGGGAGGTCAAAATATTTTGGCTCATCGGAAGGTGTGTGTGTGTGTGTGTGTGTGCATGTGTGTCAGTGTCATAGTATTTTTTCCTGTGCAATTACAGGCATTACATGTTAATTTAAAGGTCAATATTATTGTATTTGTCATAATTAGTGTTGCAGTTTGTATTTGTTTTTTTTATATATTTGTGCAAGAATTCACATGTGTAAAATATTTAATCATTATTTTGCCTCCAGAGAAAGAGTCGCTATGATGGACAGATTACTGTGTTTGGAAAGGCATTCCAGGAGAAGCTTGGTATACAGAATTACTTCCTGGTGAGTGTACTAGCATAGACCCTCCAGAGGAGGGCACTCTTGGAATTACATTTCAGTCAGGCTTGGAAACCACGTGAAGCTTAATTTAGAAATGTTCAACTTTTTAGAAATATTCAGACATAAAACATAATCTTGGCTGAAATAAATCACAGGAAACTAAAAGGGGCATCAATTCAGGTGGCATTTCCTGTTTCATGTTTTTGTTTAGGGTGTGTAATAAATAGTTGAGATTCTGTAGTGTTCATGGTCATTGACTTTGTGGCTGATAAAGATTGTGTGTTTAGCACAAAATAATATTCCAAAACCACATTTTTTTATGAATAAAAGCTGATTGAATTATAAAGATATGAATTTTGACTTTGATTCTCTAAAATCAGTCTTTTTTATGTATCTATTTGTATACAAGACATAATAGTGTGGCACACATGCAGTGATGACAATTTGTTTAGGTTGGAGCTGGTGCTATTGGCTGTGAGCTTCTGAAGCACTTTGCTCTGATTGGCTTGGGTGCTGGAGAGGGTGGGTCCATCACTGTGACTGACATGGACTCAATAGAGAGGTCAAATCTGAATCGACAGTTTCTCTTCAGATCAGAAGACATTGGGGTAAGCAAAAGCACATTTATTTGTGTTCTTCCCATTTCACACATTTGGAGACCATCTATATTGACTTCTGGGTATATTATCTTACGCTGTACAACTGCATTGTTCTAACCTATAAAATAAACACTGTTTCGTTGCTTCCTTTAACTCCAAAGCTGTGTGTCAGACTCAGGTAGCACATCGAGTGTTTTCACAATAGCAGTCTATGGGGTCTTTATACGCCGTCCCCTTAAGAGGGGATACTTAAGCTGGCCCGCAGTGGGCATTGGCACTAAATGTTACTTTCATATCTCAGGTAACCAGATAATAGTAATAATAACATGCCCCTACCTACCACTAAGGACACTGAGGTAAAGTCCTTAGTATTTTTTCTACAACTCCAATAACCACGATCCATTACAGGGCATCCCTAGGACAGAATAATGCTTTTGACCTCGGTGTTTTAAAAACCTGGCTGCAGCCCTGAATAATAATAATAATTTATAGTGAAAACTACACATTTTGCCTTTGGAAAGTCTTCTCCCCATTTATTTTTACTTTCTCTTTTCTCTTGGCCTTTGTCCTCCCCAATGCTCAAACCCCGGCCAGGGTTTGAAGTCTGAGGTTGCGAAGCAGGCTGTCAAAAAGATGAACCCATCTGTTAACATCACAGCTCATCAAAACCGCGTGGATCCAGACAGCGAGCAGATCTATGGAGACCTGTTTTTCTCAGTCCTGCACGGGGTGGTGGCAGCAGTGGACAGCATAGAAGCCAGTCAGTATCTCCCATGTCGGGTTTCTAATTCCATGTTTGAAATTAGAGGGTTTCACTGTCAGATGGCAGAGTGACCAGCTTTAAATCCCCCTGTGAGTTCTTGGTGTGCAGCTTGCACGTTCTCCTCATATCACACACATCCCTCAGGTTTGCTGGTTTTCCTCTACAGTCTAAAGCCATGACATTCATGTAGCTGACATCTCTAGGTCACTCATAGTGAATGTATGTGCATGTGCCCTGCAGTGGACTGGCATCCTATATACAATGTAAGCGATAAGAAGAATGACGGCTGGGATTCTCTGTGGTAGCTAACTCTGTGCTCCATACATTTGTGTTATTCTTATGGAACTGATTTAGAGTGCAATGAGATGACCCAGACATATTCTGGAGTAATAAGGAATAAACTGGCTAGTATCAAATATGTTAATAGAGGGGCATAGTTCACATTCACATAATCAAAATCCAGACCAGGTTTTTGTTTCAACCAACCATTTGAGTTCGCTCATAGTGTTACTGACTTTATGCTCAGCTGGTTGGTTGAAACAAAACCTTGATCTGGATTTTTACTTTTCTGGATCCAAACTATGCACCTCTGGAAATGTAATTATTTCATTTTAGTTTGCCTGCTGTATGCCTATTTGACATTACTGCCTGGATGTTGACCTACATGACACTGATAAATGAACTTATCAAAACTATAAGAGAGATGTGTTTCTTTGAGTTTTTATTTTTATGTTTTTCATATAAGCAAGTGCACTGCATGGCATATATATATCTTATCTTTGGAAGATTAACTTCCCATTGTAATGTGTCTGTAGATGTCAGTAACGTGAAAGAGGGCAGAGACAATGAGTTAGCCAAGATAACTGCCATAACATCTGCAAATACCTTGTTATTTCTTCACTCGCTTTGAATCGGTTGATAAGGTTTTATAAGACAATAGTCCATCATCCACTGGTC
The DNA here is from genome assembly GCA_019775895.2 of Stomatorhinus ivindoensis. Classification (NCBI taxonomy): domain Eukaryota; kingdom Metazoa; phylum Chordata; class Actinopteri; order Osteoglossiformes; family Mormyridae; genus Stomatorhinus; species Stomatorhinus ivindoensis. The sequence continues at coordinate 24,900,983 of JABFEB020000104.1, read as the reverse complement.
CAGTACCAGTGATCCTTGAGCCTGTTCCAGCCCGGAATATCCTGGACGGGATGCCAGACCATCACAGGGTATATGCTTTGGGCATTTTAGATATGCTTATTA
>JABFEB020000104.1:24887738-24900781 GCA_019775895.2 Stomatorhinus ivindoensis | reverse complement strand
TCCAGCCCGGAATATCCTGGACGGGATGCCAGACCATCACAGGGTATATGCTTTGGGCATTTTAGATATGCTTATTATCTTTGGACTGTATGAGGAAATCCTGCAGAAACGAACAGAAAAAAATCTGTTACATAGTAATATTATTACACATGAATGTAATTAGTTAATAATGATAAATGTCAAAGTCATGGGCAGAGGTAATGAATGTGCTGGCCTTTCCTGACTGACCCTGCAGGAGTCTATCTGAACAAACGCTGTCTCCAGTATCAGAAGCCCATGCTGGACGGGGGCACGGCCGGATGCAAAGGCCACGCTATGGTTGCGGTGCCCTTTCTGACAGAATCCTATGGACCTGGCACGTCCAGTTCTGAGAGAGCCATCCCCCTATGTACCCTGAAGAACTTCCCATATCGCATTGAGCATACCTTGCAGGTGAGGCCTGACATAAATCTCCTGCCCTGTTTATGTCGCTCTTTTAATGGCATACACACGGGTGCACACTCGCTCCTTCACACTCTGCCCTCTCACCTCTGTTCCTGTTTCCTGTCAGCACCAGTTGAAAAACAGACCAGCTCTATCTCTTCCCTTCTTCTTCCCTCCTGGTTCAGGGTTCCTGAGCCTGTGGGGTCAAGGGCATGGTGTTGCTGTGCTTCACTGCAGTGTGATGGTGTGTTACTGTGCTTCACTGCAGTGTGATGGTGTGCTACTGTGCTTCACTGCAGTGTGATGGTGTGTTACTGTGCTTCACTGCAGTGTGATGGTGTGTTACTGTGCTTCACTGCAGTGTGATGGTGTGTTACTCGCCCCCACAACTTGTCAGCCCTGCGTAAAGGTGGGCAAAGGCTTAGAGTAGGGGCTTCCACATGGAGCCAGCTGTCCTGCAGGTGTCGTCTGTTACCTGAACAGGAGCAATAACATTATCCTAAGATCATCACTGTGTGCGATAGAGAGGGAGAGTCAGAGAGAGAGGGAGCAGGATACCAAGGAAAATGTCATCAATGCTCATAGGTCAATAAACATTTAATTACGATTAATAATTCATTTCACTATAGTAAATGAGTTAAATGTATTTGTTTGTATTCATACAAAAAATGCACAAGTGAGAAGTGACATACCCATGAATATCGCCGCTAAGCATTACGTTATATTTCCTTTTATTTAATGGAGCCCTTTGCCCAAAGCAATGTACAAGTGCAGAATACAAAAATATGGCTGTCAAGAAGTCAATTAGGTATAAGTGCAGTTAGTCAGAACTTCCAGTGAATGCCCAGGTATAAGTTACAGCGGTACTGGAGCAAGAGCTACACAATAACTTTCCAACAAAGCAAACATCTCAGAAGGCAGCTATTCAACCAGCAGACAAAGATATTAACAGCATTCGGGGTCGGCAGTGCTCCATATGTTATTAGAGGTCTTTCTGTAATATATGGGTCTTGAGACATGTTTTTAGAATAGAGAGAATGAAAACCGCGCACGTATAGCAGAGGTGACGTTCCAATCCGCAGCCACGCAGGCGTAAACCGCCACGTTAACCGCCGACCTGCCCTTAGCTATTTCTGTGTCTGTCTCCGGATACAGAACCATTCTGTGACTGCATGTCTGATGACATCTAGAAATCATGTTACGGCATGATTTAGTTTCTGACAGTGCTGTTCCCGAGTAAAGCCGTAGCATGATTTCTGAAATGCCGGCATTCCCTCTGTAATGTGTTTGCCAAACGCAGGCTCGTATGGAAGTACTAGTGAGAGACTCTGCAAAGCCTGAACTCAGTGAGGAAGCGGCTTCATGTGCTAATTGCCTTCTCTGTCATTCCAGTGGGCCAGAAATGAATTTGAAGGAGCATTTAAGCAAGAGGCAGAACATGTAAATCAGTACTTGATGTAAGTCCCTCATTTTACTAACTTGTACAATTTAATCAGTATTATGCACCCCCGCATAATATCCCTTACATCTACAGTGTATATCCTGACCCATATCTCTCCATGCAGCCCTGTACTCTGTCATTCTATGTAATCCCAAATACTGTTTACTCCAAGTTCCCTATACAAGGCTGCTTTAAACCAAAGCTTGTGTTTGCATGCTGCCTGTACACTCTGGAGTTAAGCAGGACACAGCTGCAAATTGTGCATTTGTAGAATCCCTTGTTAATATTAAGATCTGGAACATGGCTTACTGTCTTTATGATTTATTTGCTTGTGCGTGGGCAGCGTTTTAAGCGTGTTTTATAAGTATATATAAACTTTGTGGATATGATTCAAAAATCTAATTATTTTGTAAGGTTCTGATTCTATTCACGGTTGGCTGCTTATATGACCAATGGAAACGGTGATCTCACAGAAAAGGATCTTACTCTGAGACAGCGGCAGAGGGCATATTGGTAACAAATGGAAATACCACATACATCAGTGTTTCTCAAACCAGTCCTCAACGACCCCCAGACGGTCCACGTTTCTGCTCCCTCCCAGCGCCCAGGGAACTGGGAGATACCAAAAATGTGGACCATGCGGGGGTCCCCAAGGACTGTAGCTTCACTTAAATTTAGCATAAGTACAATATGTAAATAATCTGTCAATTATTTAAATAAGTAGTACAAATTATTTGATATATAGCCATGTCATTTACCAGACAGTTGACAGCTTGCCTCATCTTCCATCTTTCAATAGTCCCACCTCAGAGTGCAGAGGAACGGTCCAGAATGAAAAACTTTCTGGGCAACTGGAGATTTTACAGATGAAAATTTTTATGCACTTCCTGCATAAGTTCCATGTTGCATTAAGTTGGGCCAGAAACAAATGTATGCTCATCTTCCCTTAATGAAAATGATTTATTGGTATAAGAAAAGAGGCTGTTTCCTCGTACAAGTGGAAGCAAGCTTGAGATGAAGGGAGTTGTTTGGCATGAGCCAGATGTCTGCACCCCCACTTCCTGTTTAAGTCCCCTCCTTATAAACATTTGCAGATAATTCGGTTTTTACGTTTGCTCAGCCGTTGTTTAAAATAAGGGTAACAGTGTTTACAGAGGAAGTTCCAGAGCAGCAAAGGAACGATAGCTACATGTGAGCCAGGCAGATACGGCAGAGGGAGGAACGCCCACCCGCCCAGCGCACTGCTGACTTCCTCCCAGTCAGATGCGAGAAGGCCTCTGCGCAGGTCACCTGACCCTAGCGGCACAGAATGCAATTAGGCAGTTCAGTCCGTGCTTTTTATGGATTTTCCATTCGGGGCGGATGTGAGAGGAATAAATCAAGCTGAGCTGGTGCTGCAGAAACGTCCAAGTTTCTAGGTCGTCTTCCAAGTCTCTTTCAGTCTCATCCAGCAGCAGGACTTTTCAGATTTTTTTTTACCAGTGTTTTAAACAGCCTAAGATTTAAACAATGATGCTGCAGAGACTTTGAATTCTTCCCTGCAGAAGAAGCTGAACCAGCACCAAGTATTTTTACTCAAAAGTCTGAAAGTCCATCGCCTCCTTTCAGTTCAGCAGATATTTATCACATGCCACATGTCATTTTCCACCCGATACTCAGTTACTTCTGTCTCCTGACGTCACGTCATCAGTCTTCACTCACTGTAGCTTTTTGCTCAACAATACTGACTGAGGCACCAGTCCTGCCTACTTCTATTCCGAGTGAGGGCGTGTCATTCTTTTATTGTTGTTAAATGATGTATAAACTCTCTGTCTCCTATATTTACCCAAATGTCTGGCCGGTTTGTAGTTGCTAGAATAGCTTTTGCTGCTATTCTAGCAAGAATTTCCTGTGGAGGTTTTGCTATAACATGCTGTCCGGAAATGGAGCGACTTCCATCCACGGGAGACTTTGGCCACGACTCAGGGACAAGTAGCAAAAGGCCGACCGACCAGCCTTCTTCTTTTTCCCTGTAGTGATGATGGATTCCTGCAGCACACTTTAGACCGGGGGGAGGCCGAGGCACTAGACATCCTGTCGGGGGTGTCTGCCAGTGTAGGGAGACGGCGGCCGGCTACCTGGGAAGACTGCGTGGGCTGGGCCCGTTGTCAGTGGGAGACCCTGTTCAACGACAACATCAGCCAACTGCTGCATTGTTTCCCCCCAGACCAGGTAACTTTACATTGCGAATTAAAACACTATCCATGTTTCTGTACTCCAGTAAATCACTCAAGGTGTCAACCATCAGGTGGCGCTATTGTCATCTTGGTCTTGAAAAATTTTTTTTTGTATTTTTCCATTTTACAAAGGCATATCAATACAGAAGTTTTCCGGTATATATTCTGATGTTGTTTTTGTAAATATGTCAACGTCTGACTGAATAGGATTAAAGAAATTACACTAATTGTAGGTCTGTTATCTAATCCCAATTAGTCTGGGCCGTCAGTTTTTTGTTGTCAAAAGCCACCTCAGATGCAGACAGGCTTCCTGTCATATCATTGTAAATTGCATTTTTTATGATAGGAAACAAATGGCAATTTCAGGTTTGAATTCTTTTTAAAAAATGCGGGGAAAGGTATGATATTAGATAATACGGTATTCAAAAGAATGCAGTATGGATGTAAGGCTGGGGGGATTAGTGACCTTGTGTTGTAACCATGAGAAGAAAGTAGTTTTAAAACAACTATAGAGTTCTCTGAGTATTCTACGTTCACACATTGTGATAACCATTTATCTATAAGTTATTGAAAAGCTTTTATATATTCTAGCCTTACTTTTTAAATTGTACTATTCGAAAACAAAAAATTTGTGATAATTCACGATTCTTCTGAATATTACCAGAGCTGGTAAGTCAGGTGTACTGGGGAAAGGTAACATTGTTTCTTTGTGACGGTGGTTTTGCTCTGAAAGGTCAGTGGCAGATGCCGTTCTCTCAGACTGTATTCCTCCCATTTGGTTACTAGGGAGGTTTCCTCACTCCTTTGGATTGACTGTTTTAAAATCTCAGCATAGGAAAACATCATATGGACAAAAGTATTGGGACACTTTTATAACATCCCATTCTAAATCCATTGATATGGAGTTGGTTTCCCCTTTGCGGCTATATCAGCTGCCACTCTTCTGGGAAGGCCTTCCACAAGATTTTGGAGTGTGTCTGTGGGAGTTTTTGTCCATTCACCCAGAAGAGCATTTATGAAGTCGGGCACTGATGTTGGACTTAAAGGTCTGGCTCACAATCTCCTTTCTAGTTCATCAAAAAGATGTCCAATGGGGTTGAGGTCAGGGCTCTTTGTGGGTCAGTCAAGTTTTTCCACACCAAACTCAAGCAACCATGTCTTTATGAACTTTGCTCTGTGCACTGGGGTTCATTCATGCTGGAACAGAGAAGGGCTTTCCCCAAACTGTTCCCACAAAGTTGGAAGCATTGAATAGATCAAAATGTCTTGATATGCTGAAGCATTGAGTTGCCTTCACTGGAATCCCAGAAAAACATCATACCATTATCCCTCCTCCACCAAATTGGCACAATGCAGTCAAGCAAGTAATGTTCTCCTGGAAACGGGCAAAGCCAGACTCATCCATTGGATCGGCAGACAGAGAAGTGTGATATATCACTCCACGGGACACATTTCGACTGCTCCAGAGTCTAGTGATGGCATGCTCTACGCCACTCCATCCGGCGCTTGGCTTGCGTGCAGCTGCTCGGCCACGGAAGCCCATTTCATGAGGCTTCTGGTGCACAGTTTCTGTGCTGGGGTTAATGCAAGAGGAAGTTTGGAACTCTGCAGTTATTGAATCAACGAAGTGTTGTCGACTTGCTTACGTTCTGGTGCACCTCAGCACTCAGTGACCCTGCTCTGTCACATAGTAGTGTTGTCTTCCATTTCATGGCTGAGTTTCTGTTGTTCCTAAGCACTTCCAGTTTGCAATAATGCCACTTACAGTTGGAATATCCAATGGAGAAGAAATATCACAAAACTGACTTATTGCAAAGGTGGCATCCTGTGACAGCACCACGCTTGAATTCACTGAGCTCTTCAGAACTATCTATTCTTTCACAAATGTTTGTAAACCCGTATGCATGGCTAGGTGCTTGATTTATACACCTATGGCAATGGACCTGAATGAAACACCTGAATTCAATCATTGAGAGTTATGTCCCAATACTTTTGTCCATATAGTGTATATGTTTCTCAGCACTAAAGATAAGGCTAGACCTTTTATTATCCTGCAGTGAATGACCTTTACTGGTCATCTGGGGGCATTGGTCCAAAAGTTGTTGATGCCAGATAGCTGGAGACTATCACGTGTGGGTGTGGCCAGTGATATGCTGCTACAGATGCCTTTCTGGTAATTCTATGTCAACATTACAGCAGGGAATACTGGATTCCTAAATGGTTGAGCCAGAATGCACAGATAATATGGAAAATAAAAATGTATTTGGTAATTTCTCAGATCAAAAGCACAAAAAACGTGAGGCAAAATTAGCAAAATGTACATATTTTACTCAGAAAACGATGGGTACTTGCGATACTGGTTGGTACAGTGCAGCGTAAGGGAGTGAAAAATAGACAATGATCATGTACCTGTAATGGCTAGAGGAACAGGCACAAGCCAGCTGTTTGCTGGGGGGAACTCTAGTTCCTGTGTTTATACACAGAAATTCTATACTTATATACAGTGTATACAAATAGAGCAATATAAACTTAACAGCTGACATCTTGCCATCTGTGCTTCAGTGTCCCACTGTGGGGGTTGGGGGGGAGTGAGGCTTATTTGAGGCATCTCTGGGGCTTTTTGGAAAGTTGTAGTGTCGGGTAGATCAAAGCCCTGGCTGGCATCTGGTACTATGATGTGGATCTGCTCTTTTTCTCATCAGGAGACAGACTGTTACTGAACACCAGCGTATGTAACACACCCTTACTCTCGAGCCTGGAGAGGACATTCACAGTTATCAGATTTGCTGTGCTGAACTCATGTTTTCAAGATGTAGATTACTCGTGAAATTCTCACATTTTCTTATGTAGAGATAAAGTATATGTAAAGTTTGGTTTTCCCCCATCAGACGACAACTTCTGGACTGCCTTTCTGGTATGGTGAAAAGAGATGCCCCCATCCCTTAACCTTTGAACCAAACAATGTAAGTTTCATGTCCTTTCATTTCTCCCTACATTTCATTGCTTCTATCCCGGTTAGCTAAGAGCCCTCGGCATCATGTTTATAACGTTATCAGTTTACAATCTTGGTGTTTTCAGGTCTTATTATTGCCTGCCAGAGAGATGGATAACGTGAACGACTGGGGTCCACATGGACTTTGACGGGAATTGATGTATAGATTATATATTATCAATCCAAACAAGAAAATAATATTTCCTAATTAGATGCAGTAATGTGGGTGTTTTGTTTCAATATGTTTCATTATCAGCAATAGCCCCCCCCTGGATTGGGGGTCTAAATCCTGCCCACATTCGTTCAGTTTGTAGTTCCTATGATCTTTCCATGTGACATGGAGGTTGTGCTGCAGTCTTATCTCTGATTACCTGACATCCTGCCCCAGGATACCTTAAATAGCCCCCATCTCTCTACCCTATACCCTATGACTGTATACATAGAGGGTGTTTTATAATATTTGCAATGTATTGTTTCTCTTGGTTTGCATATTACAAAATGAAAAATATCCTTTTTGTCTTTGTTGTACAGGAGACTCATATGGACTATGTTGTAGCAGCAGCTAACCTGTATGCCCAGACCTATAATATCAATGGATGTCAAGACCTTGATGCCATTAAGAAAGTCCTGCAGGGTGTCCAAGTGCCATCCTTCACTCCTAAGGCTGATGCAAAAATCCACGTCACTGAGGAGGAAATGGAGAAGGACAGAGGAAACGTTGGTAAGAAGAAGCAAACTTCTAAGCATTCTTCATTTTGTGTCATTAGTACGCACGCCTGACATTCCTTGATGAAGAGCTTTTTTCTTGCGCCAATCTGCATTCACTGCCTTGCAGACACAGTCCGCCTGGAGGAGCTGCAGAGGGAGCTGGCTGAACGTCCAAAGAACATCTCAGAGCTCCTGATGAAGCCAATTGAGTTTGAGAAGGTGACAACATCCTCACACTTGAAGCCGTCATAACAAACTAGTCATTAAATGAGTGCTATGAAGGGGTCTACATGGAAGTCTACAAGGCTCAAGCCTGGCTGGTTTTCTTGGACTGCAGTAACCCTGTAACTTCATTCACCATTAAAGGATCACAGATATGCCCTGTTTTCTGTGTTCCCGAACCCTGTACAAAAAGACAGATTACTTCTCCATAGTAAGAGGAGGAGGTTCACTGAATTGTTTGCCGTTGGAAGTGCACTTTGTGTAGCACCACGAATCGCACACACCAGTGTATGTAGTGATGGACTTACAGTGTACTTAGGTCATAATCCTGGGCTTTATCTCCCAAAGATTGTGAGGAGATGCTCAAATGATGTTTGTGGGTTTGAGGCAATGAAGTCAGAGGCATAATATCTTGTGTCACTTTTGCTGTGAGTCAGACATGCGTGATCACCCCCCAGCTATCCTTCTAGCAGCTAGTGTGCAAACTACCTGCCCAGGTGATACAGTGAGTATGTCAAGCGATTCTATAGGAATCAAATTGCTCGAACAGATTACTGAACAAGCCCGTTGGCTAGATATCAGCAACATCCCCTCCTCAGCCTTTGAAGTACGGTATTTCTGCACCGTGACATCATATTATTTTTATGCTCTTCAAAATGGAATTTGGACTTTAGTCACAATGAACTCCTGAAGTAACTAATTTCCTTGAAGCATTTACATAGCCACCGATGATGCCAATACTGTAACGATAAAAACAATTTTTTTAAATGTAATCCTAACCTTCGCTTTAAATGCGTCCTTGAATATAGGATGATGACACAAACTTCCACATGGACTTCATCGTCGCAGCCTCCAACCTGAGAGCTGAGAACTATGACATCCCCCCCGCCGACCGGCTCAAGGTGAGAATGAGTTATTGTCGCCGGTTCGACTGGCTGTGGAGCCGGTCATACACATGAGGTCAGGGGAGCGTAATGCTAACATTACAGTCTGGGGGGCAATACTGGAAGATACTGTTTTATTTGCCCCCCACCCCCATCACGATGCGCCCTCACCCCCTTACCCCCGCCCACCCATCTATCCATTAGGGTTTGCATAGCGACGTACCCCTGCCCTCTGGCAGCTGTGCGGTTTGAATGAGGCATATGCCCCTCGCCAGAAACGAACCACAGCATTCCAAGGTGTGTCACCTGAGCCACAAGTAGGATAGTCAGGCAGGCGGGGGGGTGGGACTGGATTCTGCAGTGCCAGGAAAGTTTGTTTTAGTTTAGGGCAAAGGTTAATACTCTGCATATTTATATTATGTGAAACTGACCTTTTCAATTGCATTTCCAGCTGTTTCCTGCTTTGATTCTCTCTATATATCTATTTTTGTCTTAATGACAAATGCTTTAAATTAACTACACCTTCATAGAACATTCATTATGCATTCATAGAACATTCAGTGTACATTCATAATTAATTCATAATGCATTCATAAAACATCCATAAGCAACATGTAAATATATCTGATAACTCTTTAATTAAGGCCATGTTTTTATAAACACATATAACAAATAATAATGCATTCATAAAGCATTATAAACATGGCTATAAGTATTTATCAAAAGGGACAATGCATTATCACCATGTTTATTATGCATTATGGAAACTTTTTGAAGCTTTCATCTACAGTATAATGCACTATAGGTACCTTTATAATGCATTATAAATTATAATGGGAAGTATAAGTATTAAGGATGCTTTGTACTGCATTATAAAGGTACCTATAGTGCATTAAAGATAAGAGCTTCATAAGGCAGCCATAATGCTTAATAAACATAGCTATAATATGTTATTCATTTTTATAAATATTTACAGCCATGTTTATAATGCTTTATTAAAGAGTTTATAAATTACTAAAAACATAGCCTCAAGTGGTACCACATACCTTAACATCCTAACATACCTTAGCAGCTTTAATATGCATTAATAATGTGTGATATTATCATATAATGCTTGATATTAATGTATATTACATCTGTTAAGGCATACAGGTAAACAGTGCAGGTTTTTTGCATGTTTAAGAACACAATGAAAAGAAATAATTGATGCATTGTAAATTGCAGCATATATTTTGTTTAGCAGGTTTCCTTTTACTGGGAAAGGATACTTGACAGTAGAAAATTTTAAAAAGAGAGACAAGAGAAACAACCTCAGAAATTTGGCTGTCTTCAACTCACCTGTTTTAAACACTTCTGTCAAGTTAAGCTTCTTTAATAAAATGACAAATGTCCTCCTCTCAAGTGGATAATCTAAGACCCCTGAATGGCTTTTGACTTATAACAATGAATCATGGTTTATGTAATCTTTCATTATTGGGGGAATAATCCTTGATGAGTACCTTCCCAGAAGCAGCTTAACCACCATGGTGCCGGACGCAAACTCTCCACAGAGCAAGCTGATCGCCGGGAGAATCATCCCAGCTATCGCCACCACTACCTCCGCTGTGGCCGGGCTGATGTGCCTGGAGCTCTACAAGGTGGTCTGTGGCCATTCGGAAATGAAGTCGTACCGCTGTGCCTACATCAACCAGGCAGTGGAGCAGTACATCCTGCACATGCCCTCGGGACCCAGGAGGTTCAAGGTAGGACTGCAGAAGCATGTTGGTAGGGGGTGAGCATGAATCTGTACATGAAGGTGCAAGATTCACTTCTTTTTTTCGGCAGATAGGCACTGCCTTGTTGTCTTTTGCACAAAGTATTTAATTTTGTTGAATTCTATTTTTAAAACTTGTATCTGTCTTGCTTGTCTGTCTTGGGTGCCTGTCTTGCTTGTTGTTGTTAATGCGCTCACAGAGGGGTCTGAGAGTAATGTAATCTGTGTCCTGTACATACGGCAGAATTGACAATGAAGACCTTTGACTTTGACTTGACTTGACTTTTCATCATTGTAAATGACGCAAGTCTGGGATAGCGGCCCCATGAGTGGTGCAAACGAAACACAGGACAGGACAAGACATGTGACATTTAACAATATGTTAAAATACAGAATAGTAAGTAAATATGTGCAGAACATCTACACTACATCTACACTAGACTTTGATTCTCTTTGATGCTGTTGCTGTTATGTATAGGCAGAACTTTGCAAGCTCTATTTTCTGTTTTAGAGAGCAATAGTGAAAGATATGAACAAACAAGAGACAGGAAGATAATCTGTGTTAAACACTCACTGACCCAAACCTGGAGTAGGAACACAAAGGAAGTAGAATCAGATCTTTGCTACTACAGGCAGCTCGGGGGAAGATCAGGGGAGATAAACGTAGACTCCTACAGAAGCTCTGCATTTTCTTCTAAAAGAAATTCTTTCAAAGAATTCTTCATACAGCACTAAGAATGCTGAGAGAAAAGACATATGACCTTTGACCACTGCCAAGGGCCAGAACTACTGCACACTCTGTAGGTCCTAGATTTTAGAGGAGGAGTATAGATGGATCGAGAAATCCCACCCAGTCGCAATGATTCAAATTGCCTCACACTATAATATAACATTAATTTAGAAAAAGCTATTCTTTTTCCATTACATTTTATGAGTTTCACTAGGTAATCTTTATGGCAGGGGGGGGCTTGTCTTGATCTTATCCGCAAAGGGCCAGTGTGTATGTGGGTTTTCGCTGCAGCTCCCTAATTATATCACTAATTAGGGGACTGATCGGCTGAGGAGTCCTCACACCTGGGTTTGAACAGCTGACCTAAAGGTTACCCCAAAAACCTGGATACACACCACCCCTTTGCAAATAAGTTTGGCCACTGCTGGTTTATGGGTTTGTGAGATATGGTCCAATGATCTTCCAATTTTGGAAAAAGTTGCCCCGCAGTCAAAGAAAAGTTTGCTAACACTTCACTTGATGGGGCACAAGTAATTTCATTAGTTACTACTCAAATACAAATCATGGTCAAATATATTAACTGCATGAAAGACATGAACCGTTGATTAATGATGAACGGACATGGAATCAGTACGGAACTAACACTTTGTTTCTGAGTAATTATTACTTAGTGAGTGTACTACTCCATAATTTATGCCCTCTCAAATAAAGTGTCACCCTGACCATGTTATTGTCCATCCATCCATCTGTCACTTATCCAGTACACGCTCACAGGGGCTATGCTATAGTCTGTGGCTCTGCATACTACGAGTATGTGCCGATGTCCTGAAAGTTGCTGTCTCAAATTCCGGGTGTGAGAAACATAGCTGACATTTCGCTCTGACACTAGCTTTTCTCTCCTGCACCTGTGTGTGTCTGGCACATAATGTAGTAAGATGGCTCATGAGAAGTCTGAACCTTGTTATTCTTGCTACCAGCACAATGAAAATACATGTGTCCCATTCTGTTTATGCAAACTCGGCTGTAGAAGCTGTCTGGTTTGTCAGTCTACATTCAATAGATAAAAATTATTTTCAGCCCTCGAGCTGTGTTAAACGGAATGTCATTTTAATTAAAAATATTCCCTACTTGTTAATTATTAATTTATTATTTCCCTCTTGACTGTTAAATAAATCGGACTGTTTTTCCCTCTAGGTAAGAAAGTATGGATTATTTTTGTCTTTCTTTGGATAAAATATGTCGTCAGCTCTTTAGGCATGTGTGCTTACACTATGAGTAACGTGTGCCGTATTTGCGTAATATTTGTACCTATTATACTATGGGACATGGTATGTAGTCCATATTTGTTTAGAGGGCATCAGATCTGATCGGAGGACAGCCGGCCTATCAGAATGAGGGGGCAGGCACAGTCCCAGAACCGCGGACAGGACACAGGCGCTAGCTGAACCCACTGGCTATACATTGATTTTATACGATTCCACATGTCATCACGTTCCCCACAGTGTCGCTCTTTCTTCTGACCATCTGGGCACCTTCTGTTGTCCTCATGTGTCCCATGTCTACTTGCAGGTTTTGGCTACATGCTAATGGAAGTCATTGTTGTGTCCCTGAGCTTTGATGTGCGTAATGTACAAGCAGGATGTGGCAAGCAGAGTGGGGGGGGGGGGGGGGGGG
>JABFEB020000104.1:24856558-24868854 GCA_019775895.2 Stomatorhinus ivindoensis | reverse complement strand
GACCGGCCCCTCCCCTTCACTGCACACTATAGAGATTATCCAGCCTTGCATGTCAGGACACACAACTAAACAGCTGTACAAGGACAAGGCAGCGTGCGCACTGAGCAAATTATGGATTATAATCTTTTCAAGGAGGAATCCAAGAGCTTCCAAACAGGGCTTTGTAGTTAAACTTGCCCATGTGGGAAGGGAGTGACTGTGAATCTCAGTATCTAAGGTTCTGTTGCAGGGGTGGGTGCATTAACCAGTCAAGGAAGGATGAGCTGAAGGATGAGTCTCTCACAGATCATTAGGGCAGATGTGCACACAAACATCATGCCCCTTCAGTTAGAGGCACAAAGAACAACCCCATCAACACATAATATGTGCTTATATCCTCCAAGCAGCATAAATTTATAAATCGCCTTGGTTCAAGTGTGTCTGTGTCACTCTGCTGTTGCCTTACTTTCTCATAATCAATGTGAGTTAAACCAATAATTAATACCACACTCTTTCCAGTACAGCAGAATGCTTGCTGTTCAAGAATGTGTCCCATGTGTGTCCCATTACTAAAATATATCCTGATCTGCCAAGACTAAGCACGTTAATCACCCAGCTTTCCCATGAAGCCAGCAGGGTACCTATAAAGCCCAAAATGCTATAAAACCTGCACTTTTGATGGCTAGGTACAAATGGGAGTTTGTTAGAATAATCCAATACCCCATCTTCAGAACAATAGGAGTAAATTACAGCTCACATCCTAGTGGCTTGATTAAGCAGTCGCACACAGATGGAAATATGGATAATGAATATGTAGGCTTGCCGTGGAATACAGGTGGGAGAAGGGGTTGTGAATGGAATATACTAAAGGTACAGTACAGGCAAGGATACTTCATGTATAAAGGGGATACATTATTAGCATTGAACATATTGGATGTACGCTGATAATACTTTACTTGCCTTTCTCACTGTCTTCTTTTTAACCTGAATCAAATGTTACAACTGCCCATAAACCAAGTGTAACATGTGTACAACAGGAAGTGTTTTTTAACAGAAAGTCTTAACCGGCTGTAGTCTGTGTGTACTCACGTTACTTTTCTTAGCCGGAACCTTTTCCACCCTGTGTATATAAATACAGCTGCACATATTTCCATTTGCAATTTTTCTGACACTCACAATAGCAAACACTGTTTGTATACTGCTACTTTATAACAAAGGCATAATGTATTTCTAGACATATTCGGATGCTTCTAGCATTACCGTGTTTGTTTAGGTTGCTACTGATGCATTTTTAATCGTGCAATAGGCTAGGTTGGCTTTTGATGAAACGACACAGAAGGTGCTTCTTAGGATTTTTTCATTGTAACATATTAACTTTTATTATTTACTCGTGGTCAGACATTTTTAAAGCATTTTCAGTATACTCCAAAGGTGCTCACTGGCAATAGTAGATGCTGTTTATATCCCCCATGATTTTCCTGTAACAGTTACCTCTATTTTGTTTGTTTTTCTTGCCTGGTAATAAGTATGTGTGGGTTGCTGCTATTAAGAATCTTTTATGATGGTACATTGTTTTGGCAGTAACCCATCCATTCATCCATGTTTGCCTCTGTGTCCTGGACCCAGATGAGCAGAAGAAAATGGATGGATGGATGGATGGATGGGTTACTGCCAAAACAATGATATGTCATTAAAGTAGAACATTGCATGCACTTAATGCTTACGCCATGAAAAAATGTTCAAGGTTTGGCAAATAAAGACATTGGTTTAATATCAGCAAAGGGGTACAGATTTTGGAGTAGAGTATTTATAACATAGTACACTTTTTTCCTCTTACAGCAAAACCACAACTTGGAAATAACTCATCTGTTCTACAAGAACGCCATGTTGTTCAGCAATTACTGCCAGAACCAAGAAAGGCTGGTAAAAAGGTATGTTATCCATAGCAGGCAGATCTAAAGAGCTGATATTACCCAGCTGACAACTGCTGTGCTTCCATACTTGACTGTATTTTGTGAGCTCTAAATCCCTGAGATTATAGTATGATTTATTGTGTATTTGATACCCTTGTTGGAAAAAAAAAAAATTATATATATATATATATATATATATATATATATAGGTAAAGATTATATATATATATGTATATATATATCTCCTCGGAGACTATATAGGTAATTTGTGATGTATATGGTGGTGGGGTTAACAGATGTCACAGGGCTTTACCTCTGCATAATTATTAAACACTACTATGTCGGTTAAACACTACTATGTCGGTTTATTGGCAAGATCACAATACCAATAGACAAGTTTAAAATTAGGCTTATTTAATAGGGTTATATTTAGTGTCATGTTCCTTGAATAAACCTGTAAAGTTCAGGTTTTCTGAGAATCAAAACAACCTTTAGTCATAATCATAGATCTTAATCGTCGATGCCAAGAAACCATGTCCTTCTGGCTGCAAAGTAGTCCTTGTTTGTGTGGGTGTTATTGCTCCAGAAAGATTGGTGTAGGTCAATGTTACACTGGGGCTATCAGCTAAATCATGGCCATAGGACCAAAATGAAAAATGTGAGATACATTGCTGCTTATTTCAGGCTAATGTTATCATAAAAAATGAATAAATGTGTTTGAATAAATGAAAGCAAAATAAAAAAGTTATTAAACCCATGGTGCAGAGGCGTTTGTCATCCTGCTGCACTAAGTAAACAGAAATGATCTCACTACACTCCTGAATAGCATTTAATGAAAATGAGGAATGTTTATTGCATAATGCACACCGTTTTACTTACTTTCTGCTACCTGAATTCTGAGTCCTTGGCCCCTGAGAGATTTCACACTGTTTTCAGCCGTGTCGTAAATTATCCACTTAAATGTTCACATGTCACTTATAGCTTCGCAAGCGACCGACTGTTTCTCCTGGTACTTTAGGAGTCTGTTCGTTGTTTCTAGGATTTATTGGTAAAGTTGAGTTTCAGTGGACGGCGGGGGGCATCCCAGAGAATTTCATTCGTCGGCTTTGAACAGGGGTCTCCCTCCCCTCTGGCCTTTCTGCTTATTATGATTATCAGCTCCGACAAGCGGAGGAACTCAAAGGCGCCATATCGCGGCTGTCTCGCCCGACTCTTTGGGCACTGTCCTTCATATGGGGAGGACAGGATTCACTAGGAAGGCACCACTACTCTGCAGCCATTCACACGGACACCTTGTAGTGACAGACTGCACATATAGGCAGAGCCTGGGGGGGTTGAGATGCGGGTGAAAATGCACCATACTGTTACTGTGAAGCTGACTGGTAGCACTGAATGCTGCTGCTGACTGGCTTAAGAATTGAAATCAGATATTGTGGTAAAATATATTCTTCAACTGGATAAATTATTTTCTACTCTCCTTCATTTACTTTGGCTCTTTCGTTCTGTTCCAAAGTGCTTGTGAAATAAGTGATCAGCCACTGGATATAATAATGACAGCAGCAGGTGGAAAACACCATGGAACTAATGAAATGCAAGTCTGTGACGAAGGCTTACAGGAACCCGGTCTGGAAAGTTCAGCCGTGACCCAGCATGGGCCCAGCATCCCGTCAGACACCACCCAGATGCCCAACAATGGCTGGACAAGGCCCATTATATGTTAATACCTCAGACACCTAGATGTATAAATTTCTTTGACGTTTCCCTCCATCCTTCCACATCGCAAGGCCATTTTCCCAGGCAGGAAACGTGCCCCCACAGACGTGTGGTGAAGCTCTGGGGGAGATAGTGAGTTTGCGCTAGTTTATGATAACATCCTGACCCAGACACCCCCCCCCCCCCCCACAATCCACCACCCGCCACTTCCTCTCCATCCAGCGGCCTCTTGTGCTCCATTCTGACATGCAGCCCGCTTCCTCCTTGGCTGTTGGTTCTGTACTCATCTCCACCTCGCAGGATGTGAAGACCTTGAGGAGCTGACATGCACCGCTCTGTTTTAAAAATGCTTTTTCCAGCTGCCACTTCCTGTGTTGTCGTGCGCTTTTCAAACACAGACAGATGTAACGTACAGATATTCAGTGAAGCGACAATCAGAATAATACTGCAGTACTGTCATTTAAAACCAGCGTAAAGGAATCATCTAGTCTTAATTGTTTTGCATACGGTAAGCTTTACATAAAATATTCATGTAGTACATACTTGGCTACCCTGTTGCCACACCAAATAACAAAAATGAAACATGGATTATTTCCTTTCCTGAAGGCCAATCCCATCAAAATTTTCAGGGGTCACATTTCGGCGCATTTGCATATTGTATTGGGAATGCATATATAATGCAGTTCAATTGTAATAACCTTAAAAACCATGCTTGTTCTGTTTGTACGTGTGTGTGTGTGTGTGTGTGTGTGTAAATAGGGTATCTGAAGTGGTGGAGTCCATCACCAACACAAAGATCCCCCATCATCAGCGCTTCCTGGAGTTTTTTGCTTCTTTTGCTGAGGATGAAGACTGCGAGACAGTTCCTCCCATCAGGTACCAATTCAGATGATGCACCCAGCCGGACTGTCGTCTCAGAGGACCACTGCACTACATGGACCGACTGGATTTAAAAGAAGTAGCCCAGTGTGAAGGGAATTCCAGCAAAAATCTAGTGATTTTCCAGTAATTAGCACTGTGTCACGCCCGGCTCGTATCATTCCTCATGTGTGTCACGCCTCTCATTTGCCTCATGTGAATTCCCGATTGCGATCACCTGTGTCCTGTTATTTCGGCTAGTCTTGTTTATATCAGTCTGCGTATTCCTCTGTGTCCCAGATCGGTCACTGATGTTGTCTGCCGTGATTCCTCGTCTTCCCTAATAAACCCCGTTTGCCCGTATTTACGGCTTGACTCTCCTGTGTACCTGCTCGTCTGCACGACGG
Organism: Stomatorhinus ivindoensis; assembly: GCA_019775895.2. Classification (NCBI taxonomy): domain Eukaryota; kingdom Metazoa; phylum Chordata; class Actinopteri; order Osteoglossiformes; family Mormyridae; genus Stomatorhinus; species Stomatorhinus ivindoensis. The sequence continues at coordinate 24,863,984 of JABFEB020000104.1, read as the reverse complement.
CCGTCACACACTGTCACTTCTCAGTAAACATTTTGCCTATACCTGCAGTAGTTCTTTAGCAAGTCATAACTGGAAACCGAGAATTAAAAGATGGGAAATTTAAAAAGATTTGAATAAAAATCACAATGCATGAATGTTTTATCATGATTGATTATAAGTTATAGACTTTTGAATAATGTTTGTGGGTGATATTAGAAAAAATTCGAAAAATATTTTACTGTCCATAAACATCCAGTCGAGATCAATGCTTTATTGTATACATACAGAATAGATAGAGATAGTTTATTTGTCCAGAAGGAAATTTAGGATTTCAATTTTAAATTCTTGAGTTAAATGTCACTGTATAAAAAATACATCATGTCTGTTTCCCAGCAGATATAACATGTAGTCCCATTTTACAGTTGACTATGGTGTGATGAAAATCAAATAAAGATAATGACTAATTAAAAAAGAATGGGTTCCATTGTTTTCCTTGTTACTTGGCCCGACATCCATACATCTTAACATTATCATTTCCGATTGATATTCAGCATGAATTCGGTAGGATGACTCCTGATAGTGTGATACAGAAGAGTCATTCTCAGCCCATGAACAAGCCAGGAAGTGAGTGGGAAGGTTTTTGTTCACAAGTCTCCCTCTCGAGTCAGTTCACCCAGCTTCTTTTCACACTCACCGAAACAAGACGACCATAAAGCTATTTGCGAATTTTTTTTATCGCTAATTAAATGAATGAAACTTACTGTTTCCTGAGTGCTAGATATTTAACCAAAACTTTTCAGATTGGATTTCTTGTGTAGAAGAACAACTCGCTTCCTCCTTCATCGGCCTTAGTTTTTCCAGGTCTATGTTCTTATGTTACCAGCTGGTGGTTATTAGAGTCGTGATCCTCACACTTACTGCAAATTCTGCAACAAAGAGGTTACAGTCATCTGTAGAAAATTCACATGGATTGTTTGCCAATATGTAAGATCAATATATTTTTATGATTCTTCTTTATATTTTATATTTTATGTCTTTTATGTGTCATATGTGTATGAAGATATTTTCAGTAATTTTGAATTTTAGTTATTCTATTTATTTGGGTTTTTGTATGACCTAACAAACTTTTCACATTTCTTTGGCCATGTATCACATCTCATTGGCTATGTATCACATCACTTTGGCCATGTATCACATCTCTTTGGCCATGTTTCCTGTGTGGTATGTTGCGATTTTCCTGTAGCCTCCTGTTGGGAGTTCCACCCTGTTTGACATATTTTCTTTTTTTTTTGCTTTTTGTGCTGAGCAACTCAAACAGTACTGATGAAAAAGGTCAGAGGGATTTGTACTACCCAGCAAATGGAAAGGTAGATCTGACTGTGTAATGGAGCCTTTTGCAGCTACATTTGTTGACATGTGTCTCATGAGCGCAGTTTACTGGCAGTTACAAACAGGAAGATCCACTTACCATTTAGGTCAAAGGTAACTGAAACAACCCTTGTTGGCTTCTAACAGCTGGGAATAATATTTTTAAAGAAAGTAGCACGTGTGTCTGGCTTAACACAAAAGAGAAAATACAGCCATTTTTAAAAATTTATTATGGGAAATTATGAATGTCATGTCCTTAACTGTCAGTTTGGTTTTGACAATAAAATGTTTTGTAATTTTGGTATTTAAATTTTCATCCATTTCAAAGGTTCCTTATGTAGAAACCATTTTCCCACCATTTTTACAAATGTAATGTGTGGTGGCTTGAACAGTAATTTTATAACAAATGTTTTTATAATATTACACTATAACAATTATCAGTTTGTTGACTGTCTTTTGAGCTTCAACAGTAAGCACTTTTAACTAAATGTTAAGAATGAAAATGCGTTTTCAGATTTAGTTTCTCTTAAAATAAAGATGCAACTGTCACCCAAGAAACATTTTTATCATTACATAAAATTTTATTTTAACATAACATTCTTCACAAATATACAGCATACAAAAATAGAGTATTTTCTGCAGCAGTGTTTTAATGGAAAAGATATAAATAATTGGCTGTAGTGGCCGGTTAGATGTACCCAATTATGTCGTTACATATGATTGGCTGCCGGCTACCAGTCTTCATGAGAGCGGTGAACTGGTGAAAGTCCCTTCCTGTCTCATTCAGCCCTGTGTGGGACTGGTGAAAGAAAGGGACTTGTGCCTGGAACCCAACGGGGCAAGAGAGACGTTTTGGTGCTGCAGCAGATCTGCTGAGCCGAGTTGAATTCGCCGATCTCCCCCGACTCTCCAAGTTTTTTGAGACTCCAGCTAATTTCCGCCGCATGTTGACCAGAAGGTCTTTGCCAAGCCTTTGCCCAAGCTTGGGCTTGAGATCTGCTGGGTCAGGGCAGTCTGGTAGGTCCATCCAGTTCTCTATGAGATCCGCAAAACTATTGTCCCCTAGTACTAGAGGCTGCCGGTTACGACCACGGGTCAGAAGAGATGTTGTCCAGTCTGCAGGGTCACTGGCCTCAAAGGATGTCCAGCGCTCCAGACAGGCATCTGAGGTGGATTTGGGCCGCGCACGACTGTTGGCGGCCCTGTTGGCCCGGTGATTTCGGCACCGGCGTAACACCACCCCATCGTCCTGCCAAGATGCCTCAGAATACCCTGAATCAACGTCCAGGCTCCTTTCGCTGCTGCGGGAAATCAGCGCCAGCCGGCTGCCCCTCTCCTCCCTCTCCTCCTGAGGACCAGCCAGACAGCAGGCAGAATCATAAGCACTGGCATCACTGGCATCTGAGATTCGGTGACTCGTCGGTCGCTCCCACTGCAGTGTCCCCTGCTGGCAGGAATGTGATACTGCAAAGGAGTGGTTGGCTGGTGCACACCCACTGCGCACTTGCTTTAGGTCTTGCAGTGACCTCATCATGTACTGCATCTGTTCCCGAAAGCAGTCGCCAGTGTTCCGTAAGCACAGCTGTGGGACCAAAACAAAGAGGGAGCAGGTTACATACATGCAGACATAAAACACGGCGCTTTATTTTTACTTAACTAAAAACCAACATGCCTCCTCAACCTGCATCTGTAGGTCAGTGAAAAAAATGCTTCACAAAGAATTGGAAAATAAAACACAGTCAAAGGTTCTCTATTGTAATTCTTGATTTGCAGCTTTAAAAAGCAACACAATGTAGATTCCCCTCTGGAGTCCTTCCTCCTAGATGATAACTGTTTTAGTTCCTTGCCAAATTCTCTTCCTGGATAAGTCCGTCCAACATGCACGGGCTTGCACGACAATTGTATAGACCTTTCCTGACAGCACCCTCTGTGCTTCAGAAAGGTGTGTCATACAGCAGATACCGTAGCCCCTGGGCCCTTCTGCTTCACGGAGGTCTGAAGGGGATGATGTTCCCTTCACCTTTATCTCAAGAACTACACTGTTTCCTATATTAGCGTGAGCATTGTTAAAATTGGACACTTTCTGAAAATTTGATTTCTGGGAAAAATCATCTCAGTGTCTTAAATTCCAACTTGGTACCATTCTAAAGACATCACTGCCTCTTGAACACTACATAGAAGAGAAAACAAAGTATTACTAGGCATAAATTATTTGCAAAGTTTAATTGTCCCATTTTGCCAGGTGTCACATTTTCACAATATCAACCCCAAGTATACACTCATCAAATATAATTGGTATAAGGTTTCACAATCATCACATGCAGTGAGATGTTTATATATTTAGATACATCGATATGAATTGTGGGAACAGGATGCCTTTTAGAAAAAAGGAAACCCTAAGGAACTGGTGCAGTGACACCTGAAAGAGCTTGAGAAGGCATTTCCTTTGCTATAACATACCGGAAAGCCAACCGATTCATGTAGATTTCCAAAAATGAACAATGGGAGCCTGAACTCACAGAATCTGGTCTAAAACAAAGAATGCAAGAAAATAGATAGATGCCTTAATGCCCAAAAGGCACACAAAGAATCTCAGTTTTAAATAACTCCTCATTCTGTTATCACAAGAAGGTATTCAAAGCTACTGTCAATTTTCTTTGTTTTTTAATCTTCCAGAGTCGATAATAATTTGGGATATGTAATACGGAGTAACACAGTATGAAGACTTTCACATAAGTATAGAGGGAATATTATGTCCTACCCAGGAAGCCCAACAGCGTCCCATTTTTAAGCTAAGCGTGATTTAACATGCCCCTTGGGTTTAGGGGTGTGTAACACTCTGAGGAAACATTAACCACAAAACAAAATGTTGTAATATATTAATTCATTTGAATAAATTATAGTTTTGTGATGCTTGTACGCTAAAAACAAGTATTCTTAATATGCCTTGACCCTTTTCCCTCAGATCCACAACTGAGTGACACAACTGCAGCTGTGAAAACTCCACCATTTGGCTTCAGAAAGGGTGTCTTTGATAGACAGAAGGACGGGATCACCATTTGGGCCTTTACCAGGAAACATTCATTCTCAGATTATAACTATGGCTTCTACAGTACAACGGTCTCGATGTAACATTCTTGGGAGCCCTATTTCTTAGTTCTTCTCATGGACAAGCGGTTAATTCACAGCCATAGATTCAGGAAGCCTATTTGCTGCCTTATGATTTCAAAGGTAACTAGTAACTTTATGGAGATCAAGAATTCTTTGAACTTTATTTGATTCAATTATTGCTCAGATTAATTTTAACTAGAGAACAATGTTTCTGCTCAGAGATAACATTCTGCTCAGTCAATTCAGCTTAATATTGTTTAATCACAATCATTCCTTGTCTGCAAGTATTATATAAATAAAATGCATATCCATATATACTAAACAAAATACACATATGTACCCTTTTTGCATCAAACGGCGCAATAAGCAGATGGCCACATGTTTTAAGTTACAAACGATGCGACAATTTGCCTAAAACTTAAGACATTAAAATTCGCAATGCTATGTAATGTCTAAATAAAGGTAGGGATATCTAACTATAAGAAAATATATTTAATCATATTCAAGATGAGAAATACAGTCACACTGTATGGACAGTTCAGATACCAAACAGACCAACTCCCTGATTTTGGACTGCATAAAACTCACATAATACGGGGAAATCAGACAAACTCCATACATACAGTGTGGAAACAGGACTCAAAATCCCCAGAACACAGTACTAACTACCGCAAGCCTTGTGGTACAACTATTCATTGAACACAACAGATCACCTTCACTTCATACCGTCTTTTAACCGCATTTACTTCATCACCTGTGTGATGAACTCAGGACTGCAGTGTCGGCCGGGGGCTTAAACGGTACCATCTGATTGCACACTAAGCTGTAAATTCATCGATGTATCGATATTTTATATTTATTTACTTGGTAAAAACTAAGAAACTTTCAAAAACATTTTGCAGGCGCATACCATTTGATGATTTTCGAAAGATCTAAAGAGCTTTTTAATCTCATTACTTAAAGGGATATATTTGATAGAATGTCCAACATAATATAACATTTTAAAGCAACGTTAAACATTTTAAATAACTTACCATTTATTCCCTTGTGTACGTTTCTGCCACAACCCGCTTTGTGAAAGAGACAGATGTGAAGATTTAGCGATGTTAAAAAATATTACTTTTCCATAAAAAATACTGCATTCTTAGTAATATCTATTTCCGTCAGACACTTTCTTCGCACAATGTCAACTTTCCAGTGAAAACAATAAATCTTTGGGCGTTGACCTGTTTCTTTTAGCAGCTTCTCTTCCTCCGCTGTTTCACATGCATTTGTAATTGCTTGCAGGAGTCCGCCACACTTTTGTACGCGGGCCCTCGTTCCCAGATGCCGGGAGCGGCCTGCAGACCGCAGCGTCACGCAGCGAGCCTATAGGAGGCCCCTGAAATCTGAGACTATGATTTGGCTGCAGTCCACCTCTCATCACGAAAACAGAATGGTCGTCTGCGGGAAGTACCGCTGCGTATGAGGAAAATCACCTGTAGTTCCAAGATTGTCCTGCGAGAAGTTGGTGGAAACATTGATAAGTTCTTTATTACTCTCTCTATTAATGTTTAATGTATCACAACACATCAATGTAAACCGTCTTGGGACAACTCTGTTGTCAAAGGCGCTATATAAAGGATTGAATTGAACTAAAAAGCAAATGAGTTTGAAAACAGGAATAGGATTGACTATCGGTATTTATTGGTATAATATTATGCTTGTGAATGGCACTTGTGTAGAGGAAAATCCACTGTCTTTTCATGTATTATATGTAGGTTAATTGTCCAAACCTTATATATGTATGTATGCATGATATGGTTGATATTTAAAAAACTAGCTCGATTGGTCAGAAATCTGCGACAGTCCCAAATGTTACTGGTTCGAATCCCACAGGCTAATAATTTCACCTTTCAAATGTGATTAGCATATATTTGCAATATTGCTTTTTATATCATAACTTTTTATTCATTTATTACTAAACACATATATTTATTGTTGCTCCTCTCATCACACAAAACTGTTTCCCATATTAGGGTGAGTATTGTTAAAATGGGACACTTTCTGGAAAAATCATCTGTGTCTTAAATCCCAACTTGATACCATTCTAAAGACATTACTGCCTCTAGAACACCACATAGAAGAGAAAACAAAGTATTACTAAATACGTATATTAATTGCAAAGTTTAATTGTCCCATTTTGTCAGGCGTCACCTTTTCACAATACTCACCCAACTGTTCATTTGCATACAGCCTCTTTAGTTTTCTGCATGGATTAGTAATTAGTTAATACAAAAGGATTTAAAAGGTTTATTGCCATTTATACTGGTACAGATATTGAGCGCAACGACATGCTTATTGCGTGTTTGCTGCAGACAGACACAGCATAACGAGACACAGCATTAGCACTTAGGTAGGGAAAATATCATTTTAAAATGAATATATATGTGTGCATGGGCGAGTATTGTAACCTCGATGGCAATCTTTCTTCAAAAACAAAAAAAAATGCCAAACCCCAGGTAAACTTGACCTAGCCCCGCGAAAAGACTTTTAAAAATCAAGCGAATTAACATACAACACAGTCGTTGCAATACCGCCCCCTTTTGATGGTTTGATGGAATATGAGGAAGGGCAGGCCTCACCGGTTCTACTCTTCCCTCCATTGTTGCCATTTTAATGCCATCGCGCGGTTGATATGTGAACAATGGCAATAAAGTGCTTGAATCTAAGTGTTTGGATTTCTATGCATTCGCAGGATTCCTGCATTATTACCTACTTAAAAAAGTAAATACGCTCATGAGCAGTCGTCGTGCAAAGTTTACTTCTGATAGTACAACTGCTTTGTTAAATGTTTATCAGAAGACAAGGTGACAGACTAAATGGTTGATGATTTGTTTGTAATTTGTTATATTCAAGATTCAAGATTCTTTATTTGTCACGTGCAAGTTGTACAGGTACAACAAGCAGTGAAATGTATCCTGATCCG
>JABFEB020000104.1:24836739-24856458 GCA_019775895.2 Stomatorhinus ivindoensis | reverse complement strand
AATAATAAAACTATAACATACAATAAGGAGCATAAGTTACGTGTGCAATATAAAGTTACCTGTGCAAGTTTGAACCCTAGATTGCAAGATGTGCTGAGACAGAGCAGGTGCAATGAAGCAATAAAGTTTATACCTAAAGTGTGGGCAGATGACATACTAACTGAAACAAAATCAAGTCATGCATTAAATATATGCATTCAAGTTAAGGGTGACTATATGACTATCGCTGTTAATTATAACTACATAGGCTATAAAACATACATTTCTTGGAAGGCGTTTATTCCAATCCCTGCAATAATTTTGCCGGGTACTCATAAAAATAGTTTAACAAAGGTGCAAATTTAAATACCCAGCTGTAAAAATAAAGAATAAAAATCGGCGTTCAGAAAGATTAATTGATCTGCGCAACTACCCATTCCTAAGTAAAAAAAAAATTTTTTTTATGTGAATTATGCAAGCTGTGAGCGTGTAATAACCAAAAAAAGGCTATGCAAAATGTAACATATAACGCTATTGGGTATGTTTACAATTTTACAACCAGTATGGCCTTCCCCATTATTATGAACTTAGTAAGCAGTTGGATGGATTGAATTATGACGCTATGCCTTACCCTTGTCTGTAAAATGCCATTGTGCCAATTGCACCAGAAATTCAAGCATTAACTAATGGGTTTTCTAGATTTAAACTATCCGTGAGCTAAATACTGTGATAATAATTTTGTTCTCGCGCATTGCAGACTCGTTGCATTCTTTCAACCAGCTTCCATATGTAGTCACGTGGAGCTTCTCCAACTGTCCTGAAGGAGGTGTCACAAGTTCTGGGCCCGCATTGGGTACTTACTCTTCTATCCAATTCACCCCAATCCAGCTCTATAGCATTTAGGTCAGGGGATTGTGGGTCATCTGTCACAGCACTCCAGCTCTCTCACTGTTCACACAATAATACATACTTACATCACCTACGGATGATCTTAGGGTCTTGCTGAAAACAAATGATTTTGAGTAGGTCCATCTAGATATTTTACTGGTACTGTATAACTGTGATACAGATTCTAAATATTTGTGTTAATATATCCATGTAAAATTTGTCAGAGTCCAATGGCACAATAGAAAGTTTAAATGTCAGTATCAGTGTTCCTGAGTTTTAATAGCCTTAGATACTCTTTGCTTACACTTGATACATGCTCATCATATTGAATCCATCCATCCATACATACATTCATCAGCCACTCATTTATCCTGTTTAATGTCATGGGTATGTGTTGTCTAGTCAAATAAAATTGTTTGTTTTATGCTGTGGCGGTTCCACCAGGTTCACGTTTCACTTTACTGACTGGCTAGTAATGAAAGCCGTAATTACCTAGCTCGGTCAGCAGGTGGCGTAATACAATACTAATATTGCAGACGTTCTTGACTTTAGGTGTTGATAATAAATGATTTTCTTCACTGACGTGTGAAGAAAAACCTCCACAAACTAAAATATGGAATATTCTCTTTAAAAAAAAAGTCAAGATCTGTCAGCCTTATCAGTCTGATCTTGAAGGTCAGAAGCATAGACACCATAAAGTGTAGTCATTCATTCATTCGTTTTTGACAACCACGTGTCCTATCCAGAGTTGTGGGAGTGCAAGAATAACAGGTGCAAGGCAGGTAATAACCCAGGACTGGGCACCAACCCATCAAAGTACATCACATTATTCACTCACTCATTCACACCCGCAGACAACTCCAAGGGCACAAAGTTAAATGAAAAAATAATTTAAATAGCTATTACATAATCAAGCCCAAATGCTACATTTGCTCAAATGCAGCATCATCATTTAGAAATAAGCTGAACAAGTACTGAAGACTGATGAACAGAATGAAAGACATTTTTCTCAAGTGTTACAGTGAAAATTACACAAATCAAATTGAAAGGTCTTTATTTTTCTTGTATCACTTCATACCACTTAAAAATACTACTAATTTTAAAGGGTAATAACCGAATATTATCCCTGCTCAAACTGCACCAAGCTTTTACACAAATGTAGCCACAAAATTGTCAGTGATATTTATGATGTTATGGTGGACCATATGAATTTTACCTACTAGCCAGCATGACTAGTTCGGTACAAAAAGTGTGACATACAGAATTTTTTTTATTAGCCAGTGACTGGTGTTCAGTTTTTTGTATTTGCCTTTTAAATTACTTTCAACTGGTAAATAGACAAACTTTGCTTTGGTTGTAAATAAAATGCAGAAAGGACTGGAAAAGACAAACCGTTACGTGGGTCCCCTAAGCTCTCTGGGTGGGTTACGATGTCAAGTAATAATGTTTTCAACTCCACATCACTTCTTGCAGTAACACTTCACTATTGGGCAGAAGTACTAAACAAACTACTGCAGGAAAATATCAAATCATACATGGGTCCCCTGTATGTTTGCATTTATTGTGTAGCAGCTGCTTTTACTCAGAGCATCAGGTGTCCTGGAGAAATTTGGGGCTAAGGGCTTTGGTTAACTATCCTACAGTGAAATCACTTCGCTGACTCTGGGATTTGAACAAGCAACGCTCCTATCACTGGCACAATGGCCTGTCTCACTGAACAACACACTGCCCCATTAATAATTTAGCTCAGTGTAAGTGGTTTGTAAGATACTGGAAGAGATGTGGTAACAGTAGCGACCAGCTTTGGCAGTTGTTGGACTGCAAAAGGAAGCACACGTGAAGACCGGGACAATAACTCCAGGCAGAAATGGGTTTCAGGACTCAAACCTACAACAATGCAGGTTAATGTGTGTGGGGAAAAAGGCTAGCCTGCCTGGTCCAGGCCCACAGGAGAGCTACTGTAGCACAAATTGCTGAAAAAGATAATGCTGGCTATGATAGAAAGGTGTCAGAAAACACAATGCATTGCGGCTTGCTGTCTATAGGGCTGCGTAGCTGCAGGCCGGTCCGAATGCCCATACAAAAGTGCCTACAATGGGCACATCAAAGTCAGAACTGGAACACGGAGCAATGGAAGTAAGTGGCCTGGTTTGAAGAGTCACGTTTTATGTTACATCATGTGGATGGGCAGGTGCATGTGCGTCATTTACCTGGGGAAGAGATGGCCCCAGGATGCACCATGGGAAGAAGGCAAGCTGACAGGCAGTGCGATGCTCTGGGAAACATTCCACCGGGAAACCTTGAGTCCTGGCATTCATGTTGAGGTTGAGGTTGAGCAAGTTCACATTTTAAGAGGTTCTTCTTTCTCCATTTCTATCAAAGCAACCCCTGCATTTTAACACTTTATTTTATAGCAGCCACGCAAGCCATAAGAATGAGTATTTACTGAGCAAGGAGTGCTGAAGACCGGAATGAGTATTATGGTATTTGTCAGATTTATAAGCCCCTATCTAGCTAAAGATGTGAAGTAAAGAAGCATGGTCACTTATTGCTGTCTTCACTGTGAGAACAGACTTGGTTGCAAAATGTCATATACTGCACTATATGGACATCTTTGTCCAAACATTAATCTCTCTTCCACTTCCAGTTCCTTTTTCTGTCCAATACTCTTTTTGATAAATTCCTATTCCTAGTGCCGCACTATGTGAACAGAGAAGCATCATATACGGTACCAGTCAAAAGTCTGGATACAGCTCTTTTTAATGCATTTGTCTCTATTTCAGCTGTTATTCATCTTATCGTAAAATGCATTAAGGCAATGAAATAATAAATATAAAATATTGCAATGACAGAGTGGAACAACTCCACATTTTCTCAAATTTTCCATGACAGCATTGGATACTTTTGGCATACTTTTAACCACTTTCCAGATGTAGCCACCTAGCACCCTTCTCCAATAGTCCTGAAGGAGTTTCTACAAGTTCTGGGCACAAGTTGGCTACCATGGTCACATTCTTCAGTCCAACCCCTAACAAAACCAGCTCTATAACGTTTAGGTTGAGGGATTGTGGTGACCAGGTCATTTGTCACAGCACTCCAATACCCTCCTTGTTCATGAGGTAATATATAGCATTACATAACCTCCAGGTCAAGGTCATTCTTTTATTGAAAAACAAATGATTTTCTGTAGGTGTGTTTAGACCTTTGACCAGTTCTGTCTATTAAAATATTTTGTAACCCCACCCCCCCACATACACAATTGTGTCTTAAGGAAATTACTTGGTAGCATAAAATTTAAATGCAATTTAAACTATAAAGGAGGGGTACGTCAACTACAACAAATGTTTATGAAGTTAATGTAGAATAATCATTCACAGGATTCCTGTATTATTAAAGGCGGATGCTGGCGTCACAGTGTGTGAAAGACAGTACAGAAACTCAAATCTGGACCCTATTTTTGTGCCCATAAGCCAGAACAAGCATAATGTTTAGCTGTATGAGAGGGTAACTAGAATAAGCTAAGTCAAATGTCAAAATACCACTTAAAATGGTAAAGTTAAACCAAAGAGAGTTGGTATACTATTACAGAATGTGATAAAAACTGCGACATCCATAATGCACTATGATCGATTACGAGTTAGCCATTCATGAAATTAAACTAGTACTCAACTAATACTCCCCTTATCAAAATAAAATCAGCTGCAATAAATAGTACTGATCTGATTTTAATTACACATTAGTGCATTACACATTACTTGCACATTAATTACACATTAGTGCATGCCGATCCAAGGCAGAGGGCTTTCTTTGGGCAGCCCCTTAATATCATTTCTTGTCAAGTGACTTTAAAAAAAATAACAATAAAATATAAGTTAAATAACCAAACAAGACCTGGCTAGTGACACAGCTTTATTTAAATTCAAATCATTAAGTTTTACCAAAAGACACTTTTGTTGGATTGTGTCTCTTAATTACTATTTTAGCATGTTTTTTTTTCAGTCATGTGAAGAACACAGAAGAAAGAAATGGACCAAATGTGAATTAAGACGACAACTACTATTATAAAGCTAAGATGTAAACAGATCAAAGACAAGGCTGAAGGTGAATTAAGTCAACTCTACTCATAAAACAAACCTATGTAAGATGTAAACGGAATGCACAAAGCATACTGCCAAAGACATTATATTGAACAATAAAAAGGAAAATTAGGTACACATATATTTTAAATATGTTAAAATCTCTTTTCCCTGGTGCGAAGATTCTTTTTGTAGTTTTATTATTTTTCTGGAGGAATGTAATATTTTGTGCCATTAAAGAGCTAATACAGTCAGCTATCATTAGACATGCAGTACAATATGCAGTTCAGCTAACAATCTGGACTTTGTAAAAACAATATAAAGCACTTTATTTTTATTTACCTAATTTTAATGGATGCCCACTGCCCACAGTTGTCTTAAAAATAAATTTTATGCAATTAGATTTTTCATAAATTTCGATCTTGAAGTAAAGCAAATGCATTTATATATATAAAAAGTACTTTTTGCCTCTGTTAATTAAAAAAAAAAAACAAAAAACACTGAACTGCTGCAGTGTGGACCAAGACGAAAAAAAATGTCAATAATAATATGAATCCCCATTAAAATTAAATATACAACATGTAATATATATATATATATATATATATATATATATATAAAAAAGACAACATGGGAAGAGAAAAATGCAATATTTGGGGAATCAGTGATTGTTGACATCTGACAATGCTTTCAGGTGCTCAGTCTGTTTCATTAAAATAAAAAAAGAAAAGAAAAAAAACTAAAAAGCACGTGAACATAGGAATCATTGTTGACCAGTGCAGTCATGGTGTGTCGGATCTCCCTTCTGCTCATATGAAATGTGTCCTAGGAGAGAGAGAGAGAGAGAAATTCAATATCCTGTAAGAGTATATTAATCAAACTCCCATGACTCTGCCATGAGCAGGTGTTCATTACATTCTGTTAACCCTCTATTAACCTGGGGGCAGGTGAACTTAATGGACAACAGTAACTGACCACTGCACCAGGTAAACAATCATGTTCATACACATACATTTGCGGAAATGTTTCCCCAGTTGAGGTTGGAGATCTGTCTTGAAATTGGTCAGTTTGAAAAAAAAATCCACAAATATTTCTTCAATTAAGATTAAGCCTTCAAGTAGATTACAAACAGTGCAATCACCCCAGAGGCGTGTTTTGGTGTATGGAGTAACATCTGTAGCATGCCTGCTGAAGATAAAGTGTAACGACTGGCGCAGAATGTGACGCAGCCAGCAGTTCCCAATGAGGAATAATAAGATGATGGCTACTGTTGAGGCAAGTAAAGTTGTGCATTTGGACAGGAAAATCGAATGTATGTATGAATGTAATTTAGCTACACTATATTTTGTATTACTTTAAGGTACACCTCTGTAGTAACCAAGTAGCAAACAAGTTGCCTTTGGTTCCAGCCAACCAGTCTGTTCTGTTTGAACTGTAACTAAACTAAAGTACATCAGTCAGAGAAGAAGTAATCTTTCATTATCGATATGGTGAGCAAATTCAATGAACTTCATTTTTCCATTAGGAACTTCATACTGTATATGAAATTTGGTCACCCACACACATAGCACATATACCAAACCACATGGAGCAATTAGCAGTGGCATGTAAAGCTTGCAAAGTACAATAAATAGCATAATAAATAAATAAAAAATTATCAATAAGCAATAAAGAAGCTAAAAATGGCAGTGTTAAAATAAAAATAAAAGAATGGTGTTCAACCATTTACAAGTCTAGTGGAGGTGAGCACAAAACCTGACAAGGCTTCTCTTAGTCCTGAAGGTGAGTGAGATCAGTATCTCTTACCTGAAGGTAAAGGGCAGTATTGGCTGTGTGTGTGTGTGTGTGTGTGTGGTGTCCAAGGCTATTTGTGTTCCTTTCAGTTTAGTCCTTCTGTTGTAAATGCTGAAGAGTGTTTCCTGAAATGCAATGGTGCTTGTGGCAAAGTGCATTTTTAGTTTAGCAATCTGATATTTTTAAACATTTTAATTAATGATATTGGTACATGAACTATACACCAAAGGGATTTACCAAAAGCTCCTGCTTGCACGAGCACCTGGTCTATACTCACTCTAAAAGAGGCCGCAGTCCTTCAGGTTGTTCTTGATAATCACATCAGTAACGGCGTCAAAGACAAACTGCACGTTCTTGGTGTCAGTAGCGCAGGTGAAGTGGGTATAGATCTCCTTTGTGTCTTTCTTCTTGTTTAGGTCCTCAAACTTGGTCTGGATGTAGCTGGCAGCTTCATCGTATTTGTTGGCCCCTAGAAGACAGGAATAAACATCCATCCATCCATTATCTATACCAGCTTTTCCTAATGGGCACGAGGCAGGGAACAACCCTGGACAGGGGGGCCAGCCCATCACAGGGCACACCCACACACCAGTCACACACACAGGCACACCTACGGGCAATTTAGTAAGTCCAATTAGCCTCAGCATGTTTTTGGACTGTGGGGGGAAACTGGAGTACCTGGAGGATACCCCACGACGACACAGGGAGAACATGCACATGGAACCCAGGCGGAGACTCGAACCCCAGTCCCAGAGGTGTGAGGCAACAGTGCTAACCACTGCACCACCGTGCCGCCCCAGGAATAAACATGTTGGATGAAAAATGATCCGAACAGCACATAGAAACACAAATGGCTAGAGACAGAAATTATGGCAAAATTTTCATTCAATAAATTTAGGTATGAACTATATTACAAACAAGAGACCTGAACCTTTGATTTTGTATCTGAAACAAATCGGTAATATCCAAAAACATTCAAGACAAATGCAAGACAGTTGCATGGGACTTTGTTTAGCCCAAAGTTCCTGAAATTAAACGAGTCTTGTGCAATTAGACATTTAGGGTGGTGTCGCTGTTCTCTACACATTCAGCATGTGAAGCTAATCTGACCTCACAACATGAATGTAATAAAATGGAACCAAAACAATTAAGCAAATTAAGAAACGATTGCTCAGAGTACATATTACACTACATTATTGTATAAGTTTGCAAATACCATGCTGGTAATATTTGTGTTTGATGAGAAAGTTCTGTACAGTACAAATTGAATGCGTTTTATAGACAAATAAGTGCTTTTGAGGTATCCAATAAGATAACGCTTCTACGAATGAAGCTGCAACTAAACAAAATGACTGATTCCTCTTCCAGTACCTGAGTACTCTGGGAAGCAGATGGTCAGTGGGCTGCAAGTGATCTTTTCCTCAAATAGGTCCTTCTTGTTGAGGAAGAGGATGATGGATGTCTCTGTAAACCATTTGTTGTTGCAGATGCTGTCAAAGAGTTTCATGCTCTCGTGCATGCGGTTCTAGATTGAGGGAGTGGGGGGAGGTGAAGATAAATTAAAGATGAACAAACATGGCCTGAATAAAGGTATTTCCACATTTCACCTTTAGTAGGCACTATTCATTTACGTAGAACAGACACAGAACAAACTAAATTTCCAGTGAAGATGTTTTAGGAGAATTCTTTATAAAAATGACTGCTTGCTAATATGTATTATCTGACTACAGTGAAAAATAAGCTTACATTTGAGTAAATAAGCATTTAGTCATCGTCGAAATATTCTTGTAATTTTACACTTGGAAATGGCAAGCTGTGCTAACAGTGGATGAGTCATATATTAATATTTCCACTCCAGTTATTAAGTCAAACAAGCCCAGTGTGATTAAAGAGAGGTTGCAGTTATTTCACTGTGGAGAATCTGCATATTACATTTAAAGAAGTAGGAGTCATTTATGACAGTCAAAATTGTGGGGATGTACTTTATAGGATGGAATGAATGTAATTATTTATTTAGTGTAGATAGAAAAAGGTCTGGAAGATATTACCATCTCCTCATCCTCAGCAAGAACCAGGTCATAAGCACTGAGTGCCACACAGAAAATGATGGCTGTCACGCCCTCGAAGCAGTGGATCCACTTCTTCCTCTCAGAGCGCTGGCCACCCACATCAAACATCCTGTAAGAGTAGAGCATGAGGGATGGGAGGAAGCAGCTCTCTCGATACTGAGGTGATTTTATGACTTTTTTTTTTTTTAGTTGGTACATTCTAGCATCCTGCTTCTTTTTGCTCTCTTGGAAGAACTATTTTGAGTTTTGGTAGAACTTCAGTGTTCGCATGTGCAGCCACAAGGGTAAATGTTTGTCTGTGCCAAGAGACAGGGTACCAGCAAGTTCTTCTTAGTACCTTTTGCACAAGAACCAGAAATCTGTTTTTTTTTTATCAAATGGAACAACAAAGCAGAAAGATAAAGCATTCATGAAACAGGGCAATAAAAACTCATAATAGAACAGAAGAAAGTTATGTGTTATATCGAGAAGGCAGGTAGGCAGACTTTAACAAGCATATCTTTATTGCAAGCAATTTGTGGATGTGTGTGTTGCTTTTTCTGCTAGAGTGTAACCCAAACAGAAAACACCGCAATGGGAAAAATGCACACATAGAATGAGAGGGGAAGACTGAAAGCAAGAGGGTGGAGGAAAGGAAGATCGAGGTTGAGCCACATTCAATAGACTCTTGCGTATTAAAATTTCATGAGGATGCGCAGAGATTGAAGCAGAACAAACAGATCCATTATAGATCCTCAACTGTGACAGAATCCCATTGCAGGAAAGCCAGCGCATTTACAGGATCCTGGGATGCTAAAAAAGAGCCCCTCACATATTGTCCAAAAATAGGAGTTCTTCCAGAGGATAATACAGGAGACACCTGCCAGTGAGCCTTTCAATGTCTTGGACGAAGCTTATCTCCCTCTGAAGAAAGCCTCCTGGTGAAATTGATGTTACTCAGTGCAGGAAATGCTGCCAAAACCCTGGATCCACTTCAGTGTTACTTAATTCTTCTTCATTCAAATGGCCATTACACTTCAACTGAACATGGCAGACCCAAGACATTAAGACCCAGAAAATCAACTCGACAGGCAATTTGAAAATGTCCAAAATAATATACCTACAATCCAGCCTCTCCCCGCTGGCCACCGACCAGTTATCTCAATGTAAGTGCAGCACTGCCAACACAGACCTTGTCATGGTTTAATGGTCGTGTTACCGTTGTCATGGCTACAGTCGGACAGCAAGAAGCATGAAAATGCGGAAAGACGGTATTGACGTCGAATGCTTCTGTATTATTTATATATTTAAAGCGACAGACATCTGGTATAAAGGGAATAAACAATTCGTGTCACAGAGGAATATTGTTCAGAGCTGCCCTCGTACCACGGTTTGCATGTGCCAGGCAGATAAAATGCCAGTCTGCATGTCTGGCATTAGTCAGAGTAGGGAATGTTTTCACAGCTGCCCCAATGCCACGCTCCATATATCGCCTCATACAGTGGGTTTTACAACCCTCTGCCATTCACTGGAAACCCAAAACTGCAAATCACTGGTAAAATACTTGTTTCTAAACATTCCAAAGTAAAGCCTATAATATAATTACACAAAAAAGAAGCCCCACTTTTCAAATTCTCAAACTCTTTTCCCATTCGTTGCATCTGTCAGGATCCTTCTTAGACACATTACTATTCAGTTTCCTTCAATCTAAAATGAAAAATCGACAAATTCAAGGGGCAGCGTAAAAGGACGACGGCAAGTGGGGCGTGAAATGGAAACGGAGATGCCAGGCTTGTTGACAGCTACTTCAATTTACCCGCCGCAGCAGGTAAATGAGAAACGACTTGTGTTTCCTTGTCAGATGAAATCAGGACAAGAAGTGACTGTTTATGCATACAAGTAGAGCAGATGGATGACCACACATCGACAGCCTGTCGGTAAACTGGCTCCCAAGATTTTTTAAGCAAATAAAATACCCTCCACACAAACAAGCATGCAACACATTGCTTCTAATGAAAGATACAGTAACAGCCTCTGGAACTAATGTCTGCAGAGAAAGACATATTCCAAAAGATTTGGTTTGCTAGAATAAATCCACATCTTTCCCAGTGAATTGTCTCAGGGTTGACAAATTGTTGCTGAAAGTGATTCACAGTGACAAAACAAAGGACTTATTTTGGAGTAATTTTCTTCTTTCTGTCTGTGTCTGGATGGATTTCTGTGTGATCCCAGGAAAATGTTGAAACTTGTCCCCATTGACAGTTGCTGCATTCATGGGGTTTGGTGGAACCAAACATACAATATTAATTTTATGTGCCATTGATGGCAAAATTGTTGGCTCTCAAACTTATCTATTTTACTCTGATGGCTAATTTCATTTATCGACTGAAAAGAGAACGGCATATTCTGCACTAAACATCTGGAAATCTTTGAAGGAACAAGGCTTTAATTAGTTTGCTGAGATTCTAATTACAAAAATGGTAAGGAAAGCTATAAGCTGGTATTATAAAAGTTTAAACTTCAAACTACACCATAAGATTAAAAAACTCCACAGTAAAGTCTCAAGAAAATCGATCAGATACTCATGCAAATCACTACTTCAGATCAGCTCATGGTCCACAGTTCAATAACCCGTCCAGATGAAAATAGGAGTTGCAGGTGTTTACATGCTACCTATGAGCAGCTGTATGACATGTGGACTAGCGGGCCCAGACAAACTAAGGCTGGGATTAAGATGGAAGGACCAGTGTGGACCTCAGTGCTGATAAAACACCCCTAGTGAACGATAAATGGTGGATGGCAGAAAAGATTAGGAACCCAGGCTTGACTGTGCATCAGACATGCACAGACATGCAGAGTGAGTGAGTGATGTCTAGAGACTGAGGGAGGCGGTAAACTGGCCGACTCACTTGAAGTGCAGATCTTTGAAGGTGAAGTGGGTCTCCACAATGCCAGTAGTCTTAACTCTCGTCCGAAGCACATCCTGCTGCGTGGGGATGTAGTCCGGCCTGGCTATCCGCTCCAGGTCATTCAAGTAGCTGGGGGAAGAAAAATGTAACAAGAACATTATCACCCGATATACGAGGCTTACACACAAGTCCAACGACACGTTTTTTGGGCCAAAAGACGCAGCTGCGACTAACTGACTGACAGGTGTGATGGCATAGTCACCTCAACAGGGGTGCCATCACAGTGCGCCTAGAAAGCACTGGCCCAGGTGCACTGCGGGAGCAGTGTTAACTGCACAGAGGGCAACCGACGAGGAGGAGGAGCAGCCAGTGCTGGGAGACACACACGTGCCACAATAAAGGGAGAGCGAGGAGCAGAGGGAGTGCAGAACCAGAGTCACAAGCTTCTCCCAGAGTCTGCAGAGGATGACCACCGACTTCTGACCGACACCCTGGTGTCAAGATGGAGTAAATAAAAGGCTGGTGATCAGTGATTCAATTAAATAATTGTATCTGAAGAGTAAGACATAAAACACTGATTGGGGAATTCTCTTTAACAAGTAGAGCGCTGTGCTAATAATGCAAAGGTTGTGGGTTCAAATCCCGGGGAATGCACATAAACTGTAGTTTGTACAGTAAGCTGCTTTGGAGAAAAGCATCAGTAAAACATAAACTTTAAATATATGTTTATATGTATACACACACACACGCACACGTATCCGCAGGCAGACACACAAACATATATCATATATCTCATATATATATATATATATATATATACACACACACACACGTATATATATATATATTTTTGTCTATATACACACGCATACATATAAACATACATCATATATATGACTAAGGTATACTGTGTTAATGACTCTACCCATGGCAATTATTTTAAAGGTTAATGCAGTTTTATATTTTGCAGTTTTATATTTGTACATTGTTATATTCTATTCTCCCAAAAACATTTTTTAGGTGGACAATCAACAGTTTGTCTCACCAATGTTCAGAAATAAATAGCACTGCAGGCTAGCCAAAGACATAATTATTAGCATGTGAGTGAGTGAGTGAGTGATTGTTAAACAGCTGCTGGAAGCCCATAGTTTTTTCACTGCACCCCGAGTGATAGTGGGCTGGAATCTGGCCTCTGGTTAGACAGTTACAGCGGTTAGATATTGAAGGGCGAGTCGACATCCTCTTCTGTCAGGGAGCCTAATGGCCTAATTGGAGGGAGTATTAAAAAGTTCTGATTAAACTTAAAGCATAATCTGCTTTATTTGTGAAACTATATTAACCAGCTGCAGGTCCATCAATTCTGAAGCACCCGTTGTAGCTCAGAGGCTGAGTTTTATTAAGCAAAACCCAAGAAAAATGAAGGTAACTGGCACAAAGTTATTAGCTCCCAGCTTTGACTAAATTTCTGGGTTTCAGTGAAAAATGGCCATAACTTCAGCCAGGAAGTCAAGGTTTTTCTGTCCCAATTTTGCATTACAGGAGGTTGTTGCATCTCTGTAAGCACATTTTCCACTGCCTGCAGCATCCTGCCCCAATCCTCACCGAGCTGCGACATCTATATATGACGCAGTCAACCACAAGACACAAAGCATCTCTGCGTTGGCCTCGGAGAGGATCCTCAGTCAACAAAAAGGCCGTTTTGTCCAGTTCGCGAGGGAAATCAATCATTTAAACCTTGTGTATATTAAACCAACATTCTGTGTTTACTGTTGCAGTTTCAGACAACAATATCTGGAAGAGGCCATGTGACAGAAGTAAATATGTAAAAAGTAAAAAAAAAAAAAAAAAAAGATTTATTTCTTATTCATTATCAGACTATAAGTTGTATTCTCATAAAGCTATTAACTAGAGAATCCATATGCTGTCCAAGTACACTGATTCCTAGCATGTAACCAGACTGATTAACTTTTTCCATTGACTGACTAGCAGTGCCCAACAGGACAGCGCATCTCCTGTGAAAAGGAATAAATGATTGTGTTCATAGGCGTTGGAAAGATAACCCATGGAGAGGACTAGTCAGCCATTTGTGCAATGAAATGAAATGCCAATGTCATTCACCAAGCACCAACAGCAACAGACAAACAATTAGCGCTTAACATTTCCACTCACTATGCAGCGGAGTCATTGAGCTGGTACTCTCTGGAGCGCGTGAAGCATTTCTGTACCCCACTGTCTGCCCACAGACGGCGGATCACGTTGGACAGGTCATCCGGAAGCAGCCCCTGCTCTTCGGCTGTAGCGGACAGGGAGAACAGCTGGCGGGCGTCATCCTGCAGTGAGAGTGAATCAGGGCGGCCGCGGAGCAGGTCAGAGCTTTATACTCACCATAAAAAACCCATAAACAAGGCCGGTGTGCGGCAGAATCACGGCACAGGCAAAGTCAAACATAAATAACTGCAGGTGAACATATCTTATTGTGTTAATAATGGAAGTTACGTATAGGAGAGTTTGGCAAAGGTACAATTTAAAAATATATCAGTATTCATTCACAACAAAACATTCTATGACTAAAGGTGTGTGAGGTTCAAACAGGTTAAGCAAGTAAATAGTCCAAAAATTGCGATTAATTCTACCTGTATTTAATCTCCTTAAATGAGCCCCTGATTGCATATATTTTGAAATTAAACTATACAACTTCAAATGGTTGAACACATTAATATATACAAGATTACATATTGTGCGCTTCCATAACTTATAGGAGATAAAATTTATATTACCCCATAAAAAGTCATAGAAATTCCTTATTCAATTTGTACAAAGAAATAGTAGTATAATAGAGGAATAAAATCTTGAAAACAAAACCCAATCTGGTTCTTCTTTCCAAACAGGTTAATATTTTATAATGTAACTGCCCTCTGCTGTGCAAAGACACAAGTATGTAGCAATGAACTGGAAAGGGCTCAGCAGAAATTAGCTCTCCTCTGGGTAACGATGGCTTATCAGACAAGAACAATTGAGGAGGCTTTAAGGAAATTGCAGGGGGTCTGACAAAGAGCTTCTCACTGGGACACAGCTAGTGAATTTCCAGGCTGCCTGTGTCGCAGGACCAGCTGGCCATGCCATCCTGGAGCTCCAACTCCACTTTAATGCGGCGTGAAAAAAAAAAATCAAACGTCATTCTTCGGAAGAAATTATTCAGTGGAGGTCAGATGTCCCGTGCGCAGGACTTTTTGTGCTAAGACTCGATGCCAGGGTACTATGAGACAAACCCTTCTGTTTTCCTGGCTAGCGGAGCCAGAACTGGCACGGGGGGTGGGGGCAGAGAGGGGTGGCGAGGCCTGGCACAAGCCGCGGAGTGAGGGGCCATGCGGAGCTGACATATGGCAGCCCCAGATAACCCAATTGCTAGTTAGTGTCATGGCGCCTTGATCGCCACTGTATGAAACGCATCAATCTTTTACAGAGCAACCAGGCTCCTTCTGGAGACACTGCTGGGATGAGGCAGCTTCCATGTTGCGTAGCAGGCACACCGTTCGACAACAGGTCCCTTGACCAGACTGTACGGCGTTTGGCCAGTGCCGTCTCCAAGTTAGAAGCGTAGGAGAACATCTGAACATCTACCACAACCCACTAATCACAGTCGCAAGATACATTAACGGCGGTAGAGGACAGTGCTGAGACCTGCCTTCTCTGCCACAAGCATTATGTCAATAACAGCCCAGTACTGATAATTAAGAACTAATAATGAAATGTAGCATCATGATATACCTTATGCAGGAACCAAACATGCCAAACAGAATAAGCAAATCCTCACACTTGGAATATCATGTTCAATTTAATTATCGTGGAGGTAATGTAATCTCAAACCACTTAAGTGACAGACAATGCTGGGACTGTGCAGCCATCTTAAATCACAAGAGACCAGGTTAATAGTGACCAGACAGATGGAAAATGGAGCTGGGAATAATCTGAGTTAACCAAGTGCCAGTCCATGAAGTTGGACAGCCATATAGCAATACCAGTTCTAGTCCAGTTCATTGTTAGCCATCGTTTGAAATACCAGTTGATGATGATGCATTGCAAGGTATTTTGCACATACAGACACCGCAGCAACATGTCCACAGATAGCGGTCAGACAGTACTGTGTGTACGACCAATTTAATGACACATCAAAAAAAAAAGGACGTGCTAATAAATAGTACTAAAGTACAGCTTTAACTTCTGTTGACGATGGAATCAGCCATCTTGAATACTGAGTTTAGGGGTGCAGAGGTGAAAATTGGAATCCTGATTTCAGGAGGCGTTCCAATTGAAATCTCCAACTAGGAGATTCGGACTTTCCAGTTCAAATGGAATGCACCATTACTGAACATCTAAAAATGGAAGTCAAAGCTACAGGGTGATGAAACCTGTTTGTATACAAGGTAATAGCTGAGAGACACAAAGGCAGATAAGAATAAAAAAGAAGCCCTGAATGTTCTGCCGGTGTGATGGAAAAGCTGCTGCAAGCATCTCAGACCCAATTCTCAAAGCTGCAGGGCATCAGAGGTAGCAGCTGCTGGGAGGTAAATAAGCAGATAACTGCCAGACATCTGAAATGATTGACTAATGTAATACAGCCAGTGCAGCCAGAAGCCCGCCCACCGCAAACACAGAAGTGCTTGTCGAAGATCATTTCCTTTGGGGATTTTCATTTCTTGGGAGGTTTTAGCGTGCATCTGTGCAACCAACGTTTTTCCCTGTGGCAAACTAACACGGGAAGTGAAAATGAAACCGTGCGAAAAGCTAGACGGATGCTTGGTTCCACTTCTTCATTTAGGGCGATGAGTCAATAACCAAGAGCAGAACTACAAAAACTGCCACCACTGTAGTTTTTATGACTGTGTTTAAGTTCATTTTTAAATAAATAAATACATAAACAAACAAACAAACAAATATTTATTTATTAAACATTTTACTTCAATAAAACCTGAGAAAAAATGTTGAAAAATAGTTTATCATTTAGACTGGGCATGAATTCAAGTTTCTGCCAAAGATATCACTGTGAAATGTGTTCTGCCAGCTGGAAAAAAATAAAATAATTATATGAATCGTATCAGAGGTATGTATGGTGCCTTACTCTATCTGCTTGCATCTTATATTCTTATCTGAAAGTCATTATATAGATACGCACACACACACAAACAAATTCTAATCCTCCAAAAATAATAGTAAAGTACTAAATACTTTGGCAGCGGTGCCCTCAGCTACTTCTAAATCTTGTGTGACATAAAATTAATTTACTTCAATCTGTGTGCTAAAAAATGCCTATTAAATGTCCCAGTGCATCACGGGAGTCTCAGCAATCCCCTTATTGAAACAAAGGCAGTTCTGCTACCAAAAACACTGGTGCATGTCACAATGACTCTCAAACCAAATCATATTCAAATGGACTGGTCAGGCTTTCTGTTCTGTAATGTAGAACATGCAAAATATGCTGACCATAGGTAACAGAAACCTCAGGAAGACATTTATACAAATAAGTGAATACAAACTGATGGGCTGAACATGGTTAAGTTCAGGAGAATGAATTGATAAACTTGCAAAAAAAATGCATAACGACATCTGGATATTCTAAATACTGCATTAGAAAGGTAATTAAATGGCGTGTGGGCAGATGAATGAAGCTGCCTTTGGTACTCGTCTTGTCCCCCAGTGTCACGGTGAGTAGTTCCTCGATCTCTAGGGGTAATTACTGCTCTGTACTTCCATTGTATGATGCACACTTAAATAAGGGGACCCTCATTTTTCAACTTTGGTTCTATTAAATGTTAGGGAACGTATGCAATTTAAAGATCAAATTCTTTAAAAAAAAAAAAGTCATTTATAAATTGAAGCATTAGGTAAATTTAATGCAGCAGAGCAGTTCATACCTAATGTGCATTATATTGCATTTGACTTTATTCTTACCACAGACCAGTTTGCAACAGAGGAAACTATGTCAATAATGTAGTGCACGTTGATCAGCTCATTGATATCACCTCTGGCCAGAAAAGCACATACCGCTCGGGTAGGCTCCCCATATTCAATCTTCAGGTTGGCCATAGCCTTGATGATAGCCATGATGGACTGGATGGTGTTGCTGTACACCACTGCTCGGTACTGTTTGCACTCATCTTCTGAGTATCCATCTTCATGGATGATCCTTGAAGGGGAGAAGGAAAAACACAAACATTACATGCACCTGACAGTGAAGCACAATTAATACCCAGACTAAAGTTTCAAGTCTATTGACTACCAGAAATACGTTATTCTAACCAGAGCAGTCGCAGGTCTTTCAGCTAGACTGGTCCTGGCAAGTATGACAGCAAGATTCCGGCTACACATAAGAGTTGGCAGTACACATACGAGTTGGCAGAACCAAGCAGGCCACTGATAGAGCCAACTGGAGTCATTGGAAAATGGTGTGTAAGACGACAATCTCCCAAGAGTGCAGAGAGACGGGCATTCCGGTGAGCAACCATTTCTCTCAATATGGTTCAACAGTGAAATAAGGCGTGGGATGGTCTCATCCGAAGATGACTAAAACAAATGAGGCAACCGAGTCAGATCGTGTGGACAAGGTACAAAGGACTTTATAAATTTGCTTTGTAATTCTAAAACCTTGCAAGTCATTCTGGAAATGAACTACAATTCATTTCAATGAGGTCACCCTGATACCCCGTAACCACTGGCAAGCTCCCTTGCAAACCCCATTTTTTGAAACACAATGTAACAGCAACTGAGGTCAAACGAGACAAATCTGAGTCTCATACAGCATAATTTTACAACAATCTGGACATTTCTGGTTCATATTATAGTGATGAGTACAAGCGTAGAAAGCTTTTATATTCACACAGTGAGTGCTTTGTTAGGAACCATTGACATTCTACTGCTGTGCCATTGCTGAATTTCTGCTTTACGGCCAGTTTATTGAGCTTTTCCATTAAGGGACATTTTTTGGTTACATAACAGAAACTGCACTGTAAAGAAACCTACACAGCATTTCTGCATTAATCACAGTAGCACATTTATACTGAAGCAAATTAGGTTAAATACCTTTATCAAGAGTACAAAAATAGGTCACCCCTAGGGACTTTGACCCATGTTCAAATCATTAATAATTCATTCTGCCTTTAAGTAATGTTGATATTAATATTTTACCATATAACACTCGTGACCGTGTGTGTGTGTGTGTATGTGTGTGTGCGTGCACTCAGTGTACAGTGCCAGATCAACGCCACAATATCATATGCTGTGTACTAATAAGATTCAGCTCAGGAACATGTGGTTCGTGTGACATCACACAAAAAAAGCAAGACTGATTGGGCAACATAATCAAATGCATTAAAAACCACCGCATTTCGTTCACATGTAGCGGCTGAGAGGTATTTGGCAGCTGTGAAGAGGAGGAGGGCTTTACAGCTGCCTGAGAAGGGCTCTGGATTGTGAATGCAGCAGCCAGGAATGCTACAGTCTTAGCTCAATGGACCCTGCTTCTGGAGTAAGGGTGAAGACAGTCAGTTCTGCTACAATCCGTGATATCACAACGCAGACATGTTCTAACATGTTAGCTATATTAGATCCCAAGTCTAATACAATGCAGAATCACATTTGTATTTGCCTGATGTTCAGCTGGAGAGAAAAGTACCATGCGAACCTCAACGAAATATGGTCTTAGCGGGAAGCCCTAACAGCACACGACAAACAGCTATCCAAGTGAACGATAGCGATGTCTGATTTGTCAAGTCCTTCTTCAGCAGTGGTTCTTTTTGATGAATCGGTCAAACAGATTTCCAGATTTAAAAGAATAAAATTTTTTGAACATTGCACAGGCAAAAGTCTCAGATTCTAAAAATATACCGTAACCTGCTGTATTTGTGCTGTGTGCGTACCCGGCCGCTGGGAGCCCCTCTGCACACCGTAACCCGCTGTATTTGTGCTGTGTGCGTACCCGGCCGCTGGGAGCCCCTCTGCACACCGTAACCCGCTGTATTTGTGCTGTGT
>JABFEB020000104.1:24811798-24831246 GCA_019775895.2 Stomatorhinus ivindoensis | reverse complement strand
GGGGGACTGCAAAGGGGGGGGGGACTGCAAAGGGAAGCTCCACTTCCCTTTGAAACTATGGAGCTCCTTCTGCGAAGCCTATTTTGACTACGGAGCATGTATTCTTTAAGTACAACTCTTCACCTTAACGGCTGATTTCGTAGTAATATTGCTGAAAGTGATGGAGTCCAGGTGCTTTCTGATAAATGAATGTCTTCTGATACCAATCCCATGAAATTAATGCAAATCGCTCTGAAAAACAAGTGTAAAGATCAACTCAAATTGTTAGGAAAAATGAATTCATTC
This sequence comes from Stomatorhinus ivindoensis, assembly GCA_019775895.2. Lineage (NCBI taxonomy): Eukaryota > Metazoa > Chordata > Actinopteri > Osteoglossiformes > Mormyridae > Stomatorhinus > Stomatorhinus ivindoensis. The sequence goes on along the minus strand of JABFEB020000104.1, from coordinate 24,830,961 downwards.
CAAAAATATCATGGGAAGACTGAATCGTGAAGCCAACATTGGGAATCAAACTGAATCATGAGTATTTAACTAGGTGACCAGGTGCCTGCAAGCTGAAGAGTCTTTATTCACCTTCAGTTTCAGTGCAGAAATAAAACCACTGATTAATCACTGTTCTGGGAGAGCTATATCCAGTTGTCAGCTTTCTGACAGAGTAACAGAAGAAAATTGTATTCTGCATGTGTATGTGTGTTGAGACTCCTCAACTCCTCATGACCTTCATCGAAAACACGAGACCACAGGTGAACAAAACACAAAGTTCTCAATAGGGACATATGAGGGAAAAAAACATACTGTCTGGGGACAACCAGTTCTCTAAGGTGAAAGGTTCGCTATTAACTAATTCCCAGAAAGCTTTAAATTGATCCCTTCAGAGAAGTGCAAAATAATTTGTTTATCTAGAGTTGAAAGAGTTTATTTTGCAGGTGTTTATGAAATACTCTGAAATCACCGTGTTTTTCCCAGTTTTAACAGAAGGGATAACGGCTGAGTTAGATATTTTTAGATTTCAATGATCTTGTAGAAAAGCAGAAGTAAAGAAACAAATAAGAACTAAGCTCATCAATACAGGATAACTAGTAAACTTTGCTAGCAACCTTCCAACTGCTTACACTTTCAGTGCCACAGCACCCAGGACTACTACAACGTAAGATTAATCAGATGGTGGTGACACACCCAACCTGGTTCAGTCACATTTTCAGCCCGGCTAGTAAGCAGGACCATGTCAGCATGATTACAGCTTGAGTACGGCTTAAGTATATACTTTGCTACGGAAAAGTGGCAGTTCATGGTACAGGTCAGGTACGATTTGGTTCTTGGTGGCAATGGAAAAGCGCCATTATCGTCTCCCCTCTTTAGACCATCTAACAGGTGAAATTACATCTCATGGAAGTTATGCAAAAATACAATGAAATAAAATAAAAACAAATAAAAATGACTAGTTCAAGGAGATGTCACTTTGTAAAGTGGGTCCAAGCAAGTTGAAGAGGTGGGACCAACCAATCAGATGTTTTGGTCCCGCCTCCTCCAGCTGCTAGGACCTACCTCCTCTACAACCTGATTCGTTATTGCTCTCAACCAATCACTGGATTACCTGCTCTGAACCAACCATTCCTTCTGTGCTCAAAACTTTTTTTATGCATGTAAAACTCCTACGAGTGAAACTAGGCTGCCTTTCCATAATCTCTGACCCAGAGAAGCATATCTTCATCTATCAACCGAATGCTGCTACGAAAGGGAAAAGCTGCAACAGGTCATCTTTAATTATATTAAGAATATATAACAGAATAATGCATTTCAGATTGGAAAAAAAATCCATGAACAGGGGCAAATCTAACAATCGGAAGTGCTACTAAAAACTGATAAGCCTGCACATGAAGACCAGATGGACCATTCAGAAACAAGCTGCAACGGATTGTACAAATACCACAAGACAAACACACACACACTCCATCTGATATGTAAATCTTTCTTTTAATCATTCCGTTTTTCTATTTTATGCATCTTAGACTCCAGTTAGATATTTAAAGTACTATAAAAATGATCACTACACAATCTCATTGTACCCCAAGACTTTGAGGCAGCAGATGTCCGGGATCTTTGATTGTAACAAAAAGAATTGAGGCCATGCCCACCCACCTTATGCTTGGCAATTCTGGAATCCACTAAGAAGCTTCTGCTACAACAGCGGACAATAACTAGGCCTTTTGATAAATTGTCTCACCTGCTCTAAGCTGTATATGCAGAAATGATCTGGTATACTTTGTAACATTATTTAAGCCAAAGCATGGGAACCCATGGTTCTCTCACCCAATTCATGTTATATATAGAGTGGGCCATTCACACTTAAGTCACAAAAGGAACAAAGACCTTTTCCGTCCTTCATTTATTCTTTCTCACTAGTCAAACTATGGGCTCTAGCCCACCTCATTCCATTCCTGCACACAGCACTTTGGATCACGGTACCGTCTCACTTATCTTCAGTGAAACAGAGCCTCATCACTACCCAAGAAATTCATGTCATCCATTTCCCCCATAAGGTAGTTTGTGGAGGGCAAGACAATGGTGGCCATTGGTCAACTGCCACAAAGAGCGTACTGTGAACTGCACTGGCTGAGGGGACAGACTCTCTCTGTTTACTGTCATTTTGGGCACAATCACATCTAAACTAGGTCCAGAATTGCTTTCTGGCAATTAGCAAAACAGTACCTCCCTTATTCACTGTTAATCTCTTAGACCAATGGTGAGAGCAAGAAAGTGAGAAGAGAAAGTATAGGAGGACAGGGGTTAGAGAAATAAAATATCTTTCTGTGTCATGGTAACTGGCCGAATTCTCCATAGCACAACACCCTTCAGTTATATCGCATGCTATGATGAAGTCTACACCACACTCGCACACACACACGAACACACACGCACATGCACACGCACTAAAGCGCTTTTGCCTCAAAACAGCTAAGCTCCACAGTATTTCACCCTTATGCCTGTTACATCAACAAAGCAGCCTTTAGTAGATCCACTCTAATTAGATGCATTCAGGGGCACTGTTGCAATTTCCTTCAATTTCCCTTAATAATGGGACAAACTCCTTTTATTTGCCTGATGTGTGATGAGTTTGAGAGAATCGATCCAAACAGTGCAGTCATGCTTATAATGTTCCCAAGGAGCTTTAAGAGATTATTACTCATTGCTACTTCACTGGGTTGATTGAGACGTGAGATGCCAACTTGTAAGGTCATGGATGCTGCTTAAACCATGACAGAAATTCAACTACTGCACCCTTGGGCAAAGCATTTAAACTGGGTTATTCCAGGAAAATATAAAATAAAAAATGTAAAAACACAAAAAAAAATGCTGCTTTGCAATACAGAACCATTAGTTCTGCTCAGTAAAATGTGTTCCCTTGTTGTAATTTATGAAAAAGAATTAAAGACTTTGTCATGCCACGTGACTTACAAGTGTGCGTGACATTCATTTAAATACCAACAATGGATCACGCTGGCCCGCTGACACAGTTTCTTCAAACAACAATATCTCTTGCATCCGTGTCATCTGGTGACAATAATGGCTAGCCTGTGACAGTGACGGACGGTGCTCACAGCACGTACACCCTCGTAAAGCCCACAGTAATTCCATGCTTCTGTTTTCTCATTTGACAGTAAAGGCAGATGATGTTGCGGCCACTGAATGTGATACCTCACAAAGATGTCGCGTTACACTGCATTTTACAGCAAAGTGCAATGCAGTCGTTAAGTTGGTTAAGACTCTGTACTTTGAATTAAAAAAATGGGCATTCAAATCCCAGTAGGACCTCCCATCTTTGAATACAGCACAGACTAACCAAGGTAAAATAAGGTAAAAACGATTATAAGGTCATCTCACTATACAATGGGACTACACCATTTCCGCACAAACTGGTTGGCTAATATCCCAACGACAGCACTTTGCACAGGATGCAGGTGACAACAAAAAAAATAGACTGTATATGTATTCCACGCAAAAATATACAAGGCAGTCAAATAAGAATATGGCATTTCCTCACTCCCTTATAACAAAAACACTCAACACCTGACCGTCAGGGCACCAGACAAAGGAGGTGGTGACCAGGAGAGAAGTTCTGAAGTTAATGACCATGTATAGTAATGTCATAAGTATTTATGAGAGCAAAAACAAGTAGCTTCCAGTCATCCTGTTAAACAAAGAGATTCCTGCAGCTGCAGGATGATCGTTTCTTTCAAACCACAATGACACGGAAGGTTCCCAGACATTCTTCTTTCCTCAATGAGGGTGCCGTACTCCCCACATTCTTATATTCATTACACATTTGCAAGAAGCAAACTAACTTAATATGACCCAATTTTGACATCACACATACTGTATGTCGGTTGATAAATTCTGATGCAAAGCCGCTACGCTGGCAATGAGTTTCCTATAAGATAAGCATGAAATAACCAGCCACTACAAGGCTGTCTGCAGGTAAGCAGGGAGAATTCTGGGAAGACATTTTACAGCATATCCCTGCCAGGACCTGAGGCTGACAGCGGCTTTAAAAAGGCAATGTAATAAAATGTGTGACCGCCAGCGGCAAAATTTCCTTGACCTGCTCCCTCCAGAAAGAGGAACATTGTTACGGTTGATATTAAAAATGACAGGCACCATTGTGTTTCAGAAACCATATATGACACTGAAAATGTTTCATACACTGCCAGTAAGTACTCAACCAGTGTACCCAGCTATATGAATGGCTAGAATCATGCAAGCAGTCATCCATCCACCAATCACTTATTATGGACAGCTTGGCGCAGATCCCAAGCAACACAAGGTAGAAGGTAGGGATATACCTTAGACACCACTCTGTCGCAGGGCATACACTCTTATGCTGGGACGAATTTAAACAGCACAGGCTAAATTTGCAATTTTTACACATACACAGAATATTCTGTAGGATTTACCCCTTATTCCTGCAGATGTGACACGGCAATGCTACCCACCGAGTCACTGTCTCTCCCACCTAAAACTGCATAATTATAGTATAAGAGTTACATTAATACTGTTTGCTCACCAGCTAATCCAAGCTAACAGCTGTTTAATGTAATTGGTTACTTTTACCTTTTCAACAACAAAATGGATGATTCTGCAATTATGAAAGATTATAGTTTTGAAAAATCATTAATTAGACCTTTAATCACTCTTGAAAAGACTTCATCACTATGGCTTTAATTTAGGCCCTGCAAAATGAAGCAACGCCAAGTGCCTCAGCTGACATCTCAGCAGTCTCTGCTCTCAAACATCTACTCAATTTGCCCAAAATCAGAGCACCAAAAAACACTTATGATATGTCTCTGCTGCCTTCCTCGCGTTATGTTTCTGGAAACCATGGCCAGCTTTAATCGTGCCATTTATCTCCATGTAGGCCTGGCTCCTGTCTGGAAAAATCTTGATTTGATTAAGTGAGTGCCACTTTGGCAAGTTATTAAAACGGATGACAGTTCTCTGCCCATTCTTGATGCTCTCAGGATGACCTGATCTCGCCACAGGCCTGATCTGGAGTGATTCAGCAGATGCAGTGAGAAAAGACACAAAGAATGGATGTGTGCATGTATATGACACAGCGCCAAGGAAAGGCTTTTATTTACCGTCTATTTTAACAACTAGAAGTTCACATGACAATAACAGATGACCGCTAGTAAAAAAAAACAAAAAAACAACAGAAACTAGACTTGCAGAGTCGAAAAATACACTCCTGAAAATCACCTTACAGATGATTGCCCTGGGGAGAGGAATCTACCGTGTTAATAGGTTCATTATGCAATGATCTTATCTCAGGAGAGAGTTGGGAGCACAGAGTGTGGTCTCCTGGGCCAGATCGGCAGTCACAGTGTGGAGCTCTGAAAAAAGACTCTGCCCTCCCAGAAGACCTTCTGCTGCCCGTGGCCTCCAGCCTCCAGGTCTGGGCCTTCCCTGCCTTGCCGTGCTGGGAGCCAGTTAGCGCAATTAACAGCCACTGTTTCTCTAAGGCATGCAGCGGAAGGAATAGTACAGTTCAACAAAGCTATCAAGCACCTGCCTCTGCCTACTGGCGCATGCGGCCCGCTGGGGGTGGGACGGCTGCGTCGCTGTGTAGATTGCCAACATTTCTTCACCAAAGGAGCCCAGACGAAACAGACAAATTTTATCCTGAGCATTTCCAATGCAATCATGCTGCCCATATTCATACTTCACTGGAGTAAAAAACTAAGGGTGGATTCACAATAACGGTTTGTTGCTCTGATTCAAATGAGCTTGTGTGATAGTAAATTGGAAGCGTTTGGTTTGTTTTCACGCAGAGAAAAATCCAAGCGAATCAAAATGCACCACTGCCAATCATGTGAGAACGTTCACGCCGCTTATTGGTCAGATGTGTCTGTGGCATGAGCAACAAAGTAAATATAGGAAGAACACCATGGTAATTATCTGGGCAATATACCAGGCTGCATCACACCAGGAGAATGATGAAATTCACTTTGAGGGCATGTCATGAAAATGGTGTACCAGATTTTGTGTGCCTTCAGATGACTGAGCAAAAGATGAGTCCCTAATACTGAGCATGTCGGAAATGCTGACTGGATCAGGTCGAGGTCAAATCCTGTTCCCACCACAACAGACCACCCTAGAGTACGTTTGAGACAGGACCAGACCACCTCCTCTCATGGGTCTTATACGGTTGTCTTGATCAACAACAGAGTTTGACAGTGTACACCGTAATCAAACAAATGGTATCAAGGGGGAAAACCAGAGTCAGATTTATCAGGAGTAAAAACAACAAAATGGAACATAAATAATTCTACACTTAAATACAGGCTGATTTTCACAAGAAAAATCATCACAATTGCTAATGCTCTTAGGGCTTCAGATAAAAGCTGAACCAGAGGTTTTACATAATGAGTCCTTGTTTTATACCCTAGTGCTCAAAAGTTTTCGAACTCGATGATGTTTATGGAGTTGCCATGTCACAGAATGCTAACAATGAATATGCTTTTGGGCTTATGTTTGCAGCGAAATAATAAAGTACAACACCAAACACACACACACACACACACACACACACACACACACAAATGCTGATTATTTGCATATATATGCAAACAAGATTTGTTGTGTTCAGATGTTTTCATGTCTAAATATTCTACTTTTATTAAGTACAAAAAAGCTTGCACACTAATGGAAAATGTTATGCTTAAAAACAACAATAACACAGAAGTTAGCTAAATGCCCTTCACTAACAACAAAGAGTTGACTTAATACTTACCAATGGATCCAAATCTGAAACTTACAGGTTGTCTTATAAATAGACTTTACAGAAGATTTCACTTTTGTGGCAATTCATCAGTACAAGATACCACATATTTTTGATCAAGCATTGTAGTCTTTATGCAGGAAACTAAAACAGTTCTCACATTCCATAAAGCAAATGAATAAAACAATTACTAACTCCTAGAACAAAATCACTTGTCTGAGCTTCCTATAGTCTGTCTATATCAAAAAATGAAACAGATAATAGGCCCTAGCAAACATATAAAGGAAAAGAATGGAAAACGGAGTCACATCATCACTCTTTTTCCACCAATGCATAACACGGTCGGCTATATTATCTATATTACATATTATACATTATAAAATATATTATGCACTCCATACTCCTATGCCACTCCATTGTTCTTCTATGTTCAGTGTTGTTGGAGCAGTTGCAATAAGCATTTCACTGCAGGTTGTACTATGTATGATAATGCATGTGACAAAATTTGAATGTGAATTTGAACACTGCCTGAAGCAAATATCGCCTTGTGCAGGTCTTGAATAGAAATTGAAGGAAACTGAATTCTAAAATCAAACCCTTTCATACAAAATGAATATCGCCCTAGTTATTCCACACAGAAGCTTCACTACTAAAGCAGGGAAGGAGATACAGCTTCATATGGTGTACTGACACTAGGCCATCCTTACCATGCCTGAGCATGTTTGACCCCCAAAGTCCAGTTTGTTTGACTAGTGTGATCGCTTGGCTTCGTGCCACGGTACGTTGAACCGTGCCCAGACCTGCTAGAAGAGGCGGACCAGAGCACGATTCAGTTGCAGTGAAGCAGGCATAGTGTGATTGGCTAACTCAGCCTTAGCACAGAACATGCACGTGACATCAATGATGTGACTGGCACATGCATGCATACATGTAAACTATACGCAAACAGTCCCTGCAAGGAATGGACTGGGTAGGCTGTACACATCGGGTGGGGACGCAAAATTAAACATTGCGGCAAAGGGATCCTTTTGGTTTACTGCAGGGGTGCAGAGTTTGTTGGAAACTTAGGTCAGCGAGAGTATCCGGGAACAACTGGATGCAAAACAACTGAGATTTTCGTTAAAATATGGGACTCTCCTTATACGTGCAGCACAATTAAATGAAAATTGCTACGTTGCATATTCAATAAGTCTATAAGAGGAATTTTCCCATTGCAATGTAGACAAATCACTACATATATAATCGTCACATCAAGATGTTATGTTCTACATAGTTAAAAGAACTGAATTCACTTAGTTTGAACCCGTCCCTTCGACTAATATTTTTCACCATATTTTAGAAAACAGAGAAGCCCCAATTTCAATAGCATGTGGGACCTGCCGCTCTATTCATTTTTTACAAGACGGAATTTCAGTTCGGACGTATGTTACAGGAGTTAGGATGGGATCTGGAAATTTGACTTTCGCAAGCAACACCATCTTGTACTGAACTCAAAATATACAACTTTACAATGTTGCTAAATGGAAAAAGCAATTTTGGTTAATAGTAGCAATACATCCTGCACTGGCAAAGCGCCACTGCATCTTAATTGTTGAGGAAATGCTGATTCTACCCGCCTTTAGAGTGATGGTTTCCTGTGCTCCGGCGAGACCACACCCACGCCTGTTGACACTGCAGATACTTGAAAACTTAATTCCATTACCACTACAAAATCAGACAGACTATCTCCATTTGATTTGAACAGAGACATAACAATTTATAGTTAAGAAGGAAAGTTAAAAGTACAATGACAGTATTGGTAAGCTAATACTATTACCTGAGGCCTCTGCAATCTGTACCTGCTTATTCCCATTTTTATTTACTTGCACAGCTTTATTAACTTTATGAGCTAGTCTTGGCAACCCTAAGACTGTATGTACTAATCTGTTTTTAACCATTTTTGCCAAAGGCTTACCTCTGCAAACAAAGAAATCAAACACAAACATAACATGCCGATTACATCGTCTTATTTTTCGTGGCCATAAGACCATTTCTATCCAATTCATATAGCCCAGTGATGACCTATACCAGATGATCCCAAATGTTATTTATTCAATGTGCCTGACAAACCAAATGAAAGCTTAAAGAATCCCATTTTCTGCTACATCTCACCGGATATATGACGAGCACCAGTTGAACAAGCAGCTGTGTTGGAGCAACAAGCATGATCCATGGTTATGCAGAAACACGCTTGATGCACTGTATGTTGTGACACACTACTCCTGTGACGCACATCGCAGATCATTTTAATGGTGTCACAGAAGCCCTTCTGGTGGCTTGCATCAAAGGGAATAGCCTTTGTTCAAGCCGTACGTCGACCTAATCTTGGTTGCCCAAAACTATTTGCGGTTTATTGATTTTTGCTCTCTGGATCACTGTCAGTAAGTACTCACCACCACTGACCAGGACCACCCTACTCACCACCACTGACCAGGACCACCCTACAAATGTTGTTTCAGAGATGCCCTGACCCAGTCATCTGGTCATAATGAATTAGCCCTTAAAGTCCTCAGATCTTTACAGTGTCCATTTTCTGTTTTCAACACATCACCTATGCGTACCAAATGCTAGCTTACAGTCTAATACATCCCACACCTTGACATGTTCCCCTGCTGAAAGACAAGTCAATGTTGTTTGCTTCACACAGGGGTGGTAAATGTTTTGGACTCATCTTTCTATGTAAGTGAAGGAAAGGCTACCACTACAGAAGTTCCCGAAAAGATTAAAGCTTGGGTATGAGCAAAGGCTGTTAGCCTGCCAAAGAACCCAGAACAGACAGCACTGACAGAACCAGAATGGCCAGGAGAAACCACATGATGAGCATGGATGTGGAGAAACTGTGTTTTGCAGAAGGCATATTCCAAGTAGATACAGATAAGACATATCAAGAAGTTAATCAGCTAATCAAAGATTCAGCTATTATTAAAGGACAAATCATTCACCATATTCACCCCAATGCTTTAAAGGGGATACTTTTTTTTAACCTGTATAAATGTATGAGTTTGCTTTCATCTCTGAAAACGAGCAAAATGTTGGAGACTCCTGTTCTAAGAGATAATTCATTACTCAAAAGTGCTGAAGCTGCCAGTATTTACAACAGTTAGGACAACAGCTCACTACAGGGTCATTATACGGATGGGCTTTAAGACATCAAATTCAATACCTGTTTTTTAAATTAAGAGCATACTTAAAATAAGAGCGGTTAATGTCCAGCTGTTGAAAAACATCAACTAATTTATCAATCATAGCTTCCTAAACTAATATCAACTTACTTTAATGGCTCAGCCAAGATCGAAGAGCCACGGAGCCAGTGGAATGAGAAATCCGAGCTGTACAGCAACACACTTTCTCCATTTCACCTTGCGACACCCTATATCATAAACACAGGCAAGCATGAGCCTGTACGACCGGTATGGTGACAGAACACATAACAATCAGCTTCGGCTATCTGTGGGCACACTAAGTGGGATATTCTTAGCCTGCCAGCCACACCTGTGCTTGTTGCCAGTGGCCTGAGATAGGGGTATGGGGTACCAATTAATCCAAAATATGATGAACTATCAAACCTTGATGGACGACCAAGACACACTCAAAACCCACAGATTACAGTGAACCGAGGTTACACGTCCACAAAGCTGCTGGAGAAAAAAGATGCAGACTTCATTCAAAGAAAGACGACAATTCCGAGTGAGATACAGGCCGGGTGAGGCATAAGTGGCATGAAATCATAAACCATTGTTAATCCTTGAGGAAAAATTAAACTTAATCCTGACATCATCCATTCAACTATTGGGAGTCAGTGGCTATTGCAAAAAAAGAATTATGAAAAGTTCTGAATATTAAAGACACTGAGCATACAGCAGGTATGATCACATTTATTTATCGAGCAGATGCTTTTGTCCCAAAGGATGTACAAGTTAGGCAGATAATACATTACAAGCATGCAGCTGTCAAGAAGCCAACTTGGGTATAATTTGTTACCATTACAAGATGTCATATCTAAGCACAAAACATAGTTATTCTAGGTCAGGCAGAGACCCTGCAATTATTTGTTTAGTTTCCCTTACAGAGTGCTCGACTTCTGCCTGGTTACAGGAAAATCTGTACCCGATCTAGCCTTCTGCCTTCTTCACATGATGCGAAATGGTCTGGCTCACAAAAGGCAGAGACCCAAAGAAACAGCTCCCACCTGTAAATGAGCGGCCACGGAACAACAATTTGAATGAAAAAAGAGACCCAACTTAAAAGCACAGAATATTTCACATACACAGGTCTTTATGACAGTCTAACTTTGAAATAGAAAGAGCTCTTTGCCTATTAATAGCCTTCTAAATTATAACAGGATGATTCCAGTGACCTAAAATTTATAACACCTTTTTCAGGTTCTTTGTATCACGTTACTTCCATTTTCCTGTAATCTTTAGGCACTGACAAGCCATTAAGACAATTTCAGAGACAGGCTGGCAAGCCGTTTTACTGTGCTGTAAGAGGTGACATGTAAGATGCCTAATTTCTAGCAAACGAGGTAAACACAAAACCCAAGACCGGCCATTTCCAGAAACTGCCACAGATAAACCTCTGACCGTAGCATCTACCATGAAATGGCAGCCATGCCATTTTTAAACGGGAAACTATTTAATTTCAAGCTGGCGGTGAAACCAGCGTACAGCAGTGAGTACTGAGGTCCTGTCTAACCCAGACGCTGACAGCGATAAAAGACTTAACATGAGTACAAGGGGGCCAAAGTGCCACCAATCAGATGATTAAAGCGAGGCCGCGGAGAAGGGCTTAATTACATCTACTCACTCTCCCTCCATCTCTATAGATTATTCCATTTTTCAGAGGAAAGGCAACTCGTGGATTCACTGGGGCTGCCAGCGCAGCAACTCAGGCAGCCAGCCAATCAAAAGCTACCCTGCTCAAGCCTTTCTGGCATTCTCTCTAACCTCATCACTACACTGCCCAAAGGGTCTAATCTCCTAAAACATATTTTGCCTGTTCTGGCTGAACACAAATCTGTTGAACTAGTGAGTCATTACTCCAGTCGTCAAAATTTGGTTTCGTCATTCCAGTTCTCCTGCATCACAAAGGTAGAGTTCATGCACGGTCACCTGACCTGTAGACGTTTTAGTAACACTGAAAGACAAGAATTAGATTCAGGGGCTTCAAATGTATGTAATTCAAATGTACAAACGAAAACATCAGTGCAATTTGGGGGATTTTCTGAGCCTTGAGGATGTCTTAACCAAACCAGCAGGGATGAGGAACGACATAAAAATGATCCAATTAGAGCGCGTGAGAGTAAATACAAATATATTATCGCCCCCTTTCTCACGTCTTGGGCTTAATGACCCTGAAAACAAAAAATACAGAAGCAGGGCTGCAACATTTACTCAAACGTAGTGGAAGCTTGAATACGGGGGCATTCCAGCACAAGCAGGTCGGTTCCCTGAACATATCAAGTAAAATGTACGAACGCATTATGCATTATTAATAATCTGAAAATATTCCATCTCATTGATACACAGAGATGACGCTATTCAAAACGTTCTCTCTCCACAAGTTGTGTTTCTCAGTTAGGCGAGAGCAATTATCACAGATGGCGGCGCATAATTACGGAGGGAGAAACTCATAATGAGTGATGAGAATCTGTCCCCTGGCCCACATAACTTCCAGGAGTGACATGAAGTAGATACGGGGCAAGGCCTCTAGCCGGACACTTTCTGCTATTATAGCAGCATTGCATTAAGTCCCGTTGTTTTGTAAGCGTCAGCCCTACGACGTGCAGTAATGCCGAGCGGCTAAAGGTCAGCGGCACCGTTCCAAGGAGCATGTGACCTGCTAGAAGTAGCTAGAGTCAAAGTGCCACCCCAAAGAGCTCGTTTAGATCCTGCACAACTTATGTTCTTTCTCACATTTGATTATCCCTCCTAAGAGGCAGTTTTGAAAACGTACCATTTCTAGAGTTGGATCTTATTATTTTAATTGCTAAAATTAGGGCAAAGCTTTACTGACTCTACTAGTGCCTGCCTTCGTCGCTGCTAGCATAAAGCAGCAAACTGCAGCAAAGGAATGAAGAGCCAGTAGGGTTACAGCTGTGTGTGTGTGTGCGTGCGTGTTTTTCCTAAATATTTGAAGAAACGAGAAACTTTCAGGATAATCTCAATCTTTCAAGTTATTATGCAACACTTGTGGAGGACAGCATTTATCGCACGAGCTACCAACAGGAATCCAGCCATCCAAAACAAGGACCATTCAATCAGAGACAGTCTGTCATCGAATAAACAGAATGATTGGCTACACTCATCCCAGGATCCCTCAAAAGACAGTGGATAAAATTGTCTTTATATAAACAAACAAATAATGCCACACTACATTTCAGATCCTTGTGTTGTGCTTTGCTTATCACCAGTTGAAAGTAACCCATGAAAGAATTCCAGTCTATCTTTTCCCCACCAAACTGTGTGCTGAATATATGCATCCTAAAGGGAAATGTAAATCTTATTAGCGGGAAATCAATATATATTGAGTAATCTGGGAGAGGGTTTCGTGGAGTGCTTGACGAAAATTGCCACGTCATGCAGGAACCTTAAAGAAAAATTTGCCAGCTGCTTGGCAGACAGGACAATAACTCAGAGTCATATTGCTATGGCAACCCTTCACTCTCAGAGCACAGGAAATGAAAAGACGACAATCGGAGAGATTGGGTCTGGGGTCTACGAGTAAATTATATACTGAAGCGTACAAACACACACACACACACACACACACACACACAAAATGTCATTGCATGGTGACATTGGAGCACAGAGGACAAACTGGAACGTAACGGCTGGTCAAACTGAAAAATAATTCATACTTGGGTTGAACCTAAAGAAAAAATTAAGACATTCAGAAATTCTGCAAGTGGTATCTGCCAGCAATAATCAATGCATTTTGGTCAACTTCCCAACACCGTTAAACAAATGATGCTTTGAAAGGATTCCTGCTTAATCTGATGTATGACACCAGTACTGCTGACCTATAAGGATAGTGACAAACGGATTTATATTGGCTAAATCCCGTTTCAGCTTCCATTCCAAAGTATAATTAAAAGTAGGCAAGTAAACCTGATAGATTTGTTTTAGTCTAGGGAATTAGGTATCACTGAATAATTAGAAGAGGAAGATTTAAGATTACTCTTTCACTGCAATATATAGTGGTGGCAAGTTCTGTAATAAGGCATCCACAGTTATCCTACAGCAGGGGGGGTTTCATACTTAAACAAGAATATGCCATGAAGACGTATTTGCTTTAATGGATGGTTGGTTTCAGAAACCTTCTCCCTTGAGGTAGACATTTGCTTGTCAGCCACGTGCTCTGAAAGAGGCAACTGCAAGCCAATTAGTCCCATCTCAGAGCCACACGCAGAAAGCCGAGTCACATCTCTATGGCCTAGCTGCTGAAAGCAGAACCACAGGCATAGTAACTCGCCGTAGATGCCGTTAAGCATATTAATAACGACATTAAGTATTCGAGCGTGTCAGCTACTCATCTGTGAGGCGTTCTCATTATCACCTCCTGTTGTCAGAGGAGAATGTGACAAAAAGCCTTTAAATGAAATTCTGACAGTTCACATGTGCTCATAAACCTTGCAGTTACTAAGGAATTTAAATGGGAATTTGCAAATAACATCGCAAGTTTGTATGATTAATGCACACTAGAAATCTGAAACAACAATTTCACTAGCCTACATTTTTAAACGCAAAGTAAAGCATTCATATGCATACAACAGAATATTGCAAATCGCACAATACTAAACATCTCAAACTGTAGCGAGGCAAGGCTGCTACAAGGTTCAGAGTAGCGGCAGGAAAGCTGTGGTTGTCAGGTCACTGGCAGAGTGGAGAACTAAGGCACAGGAGGAACACTGAAACATGGAGCAAACACACGGTCCTTCCCTGTTCTCGGCTTTGCCCTTCCCTCCCCAAATCGCCTCTCCATCGTGTTGTTCTCTCCCTTTAGTCATCTCCAGCGGCTAGCTGGACTGACAGCTCTAATAAGATGTCCAAAGCTTATGCTGCATTCAGCAGGAGAGAAGGGAGAAATTTACGGAAGGAATTTACGGACCTCTCCCACACCAAAATAGTCGTCAGCATATGCTGGAGCACAACAGGTCAAAACACCCTGAATCAAAACCGGAGACCAGACAGCTGAGGTTCAGGAAGTGAGGCTTACAGGCTGAATGGAACTATTGTTGCAATACCAAAAGGGCTTCTCTCAAATTAGGTTTTAAAGTATAAAATCACAGCCTGATCCTGCTTTTGCGATATTTCTATAGCACACTGCAGAAGCCTAGCTTTCCGTTTCACGTCCAGTAGAATCGCCAATGCAGGCAGGAAATCCACAAAGGAGTCTTGAAGAACCTCAATCTTTTGATTTCACAGTCATTTTGCTTTTAAACGCAGCTGACCCTGACAGACAGATGTTATATTTGGTTCTTAAACCGAAGCCAACCGTGTCACGATTGTAACCAAAGGAAAAACAATGCTGGCACAATATTCCTTATGTCATGTAGCATCAAGGGTGGAAGCAGTTCATTGTGTATTTGGCAGGTGCGATGGCAAATATACACTGAGGACATGTAGGAGAGAGGAGATATTTTTAGGGGAGGGAACAAAGAACTTGAGTTCCTTTGCTGGCACAACATACATTAGGGACTGGGAATCAGAGGGGAAAAGGTGAGATCATGTAATCTTGATCAGATCGCTAAAGTACTTCAAAAAAGTAAGAAAATTGTATTAAGCTGACAAAAAACGCATTATGTTTTCTAAATAATTTAAATCAAATGAAATTAATCATTGCGATGTTCAATCCCAATTGATATGCATGATTTCTGAAACATTTGTTTGGTTTAAATCAAATAGCAGCTGTTAATCCCAGAAAAACAGCAAATCCTCCATTAGGTACAGATAAGTTAACATGCTTGCTACATCTGAAACCTGGGCCAACTCTAGCTGCAGGCAGAATAGGCCGTTGCCTAAAGCCAGAAAACTGAGGAAGAGGATTGTGGAAAAAGTGAAATGGTCATTTTTCTTAGTAGTGGAGCTTCCTAAATTAAGCTTTGCCTAGGGCCCCTGAAAAGGTGGAGTCCTGTTTGAAGCCATAAACGCAGCTTATCTAATGGATCTATGCTGCATAGACTATCCCCATTGAACCCAGAGGGGTTTATTATTACTAAGGATTTGCAAGAACTGCGACACTTTGCTGCTGCTTCTCTCAAAATGTACACAAGCCATCTAACATGCATTATTAATTGTTGCTCATCCCTAAATCTCGCTAAACAAAGCATGGCAAGTGATTATATAGCTACAGGATGTCTTCCCTGCATCTAGGATAAAAACTAATTACTTTTGCCCTTAATGAAATGAAAGACTTCCTTGTAGGCAAGCAAACTACAAAATGGTATCATAAAGCCAGAGATAAGGACTATAAATGCCAGCAGAAACCACTGTAACACAAGACCTTTAACCAGGACGGTCTGTATCACCGCAGGCTGTTTGAGTCTTTGATAACTAAGGAATATCTATTCTTCTTACTTATTCCAAACTATTCCTGTTAAACCCCTAAGCACAGCTCTGACACTGTACGGTGAACTGGGAATAATCTCCCCCCGCTTTCCAAATAGAGGCAAGCTGCTATTTTAGTTTGCTGCTTCACATCATGAAAGCACTAACATTACGTTATGCAAGTCAACAGTAACAGTAGATGTGTCCCTAGGGGCGGGTGTGGTGCAGATATTGATGTTGCACACTTCTGCAGACCAGAAGAACTCTGCAAAGGCCACTAAAGGGTACATTGTTCTATACAACCGTATTAGTGCTCGCTTTTATACATCAAATTTTAAATCTGTTTATGTGACTGTTTGCAAACTTGAGTCAAAACAAATCAAATATTTTTGTGACTGACAAGTAGCAGCATATAAGTAAAACTGAGAAACACAGAGCAACAAGTCATGTTGGCGATACCCAGAGGCAACGTTTTCAACCACTTCCTTGATAATATGGGCACTTTGGCTTCAACCTATCTACGTCATTTCAATAAACAGCTGCTAGTAGATAGCGGCTCTCCCTCACTACTGCCCTTGGCTGTGAATCCCAAACAACCTTAATTTAAATTCCAGGCTTGCACTCCCTCCCCCTCCCCGAGACACACACACGATGAACTTGGATGGACTTGGATGGAAAAAAAAAAACTGGTACCTGTCTATACTTCATAAACATTAAAGTGATCGTCTTCCCAGACCTACTTCGAATTGTTTGTGTTTTGGCAGTAATTATGATCTTGAACACTCACCTAGATAGAAG
Source organism: Stomatorhinus ivindoensis (assembly GCA_019775895.2). Taxonomy (NCBI): domain Eukaryota; kingdom Metazoa; phylum Chordata; class Actinopteri; order Osteoglossiformes; family Mormyridae; genus Stomatorhinus; species Stomatorhinus ivindoensis. Next base: position 24,813,762 of record JABFEB020000104.1, on the reverse strand, counting down.
ACTGCCAACGATAACAGGAAAACTTGCACCTTTTCCATTCAGACATTTCATCCATAAAATGACCCAAATAACTTGCTAAATAATGATTTCAGCCATTAACTCACTGGAAACCTTTCAGAACGGCTATGCAGCGGGGAGAAACTGGCACCAGAAGCAGAAGACCTCTCCAGTCATTGGTAGGGAGGCTGTAGCACTCAGGCTAGCAGGAGAGAAAAACCCATGACCTTGTCTCACCCACACGCATCTCATACAGGGGCTAGTGAGGCCTCATACGACTCCTGAGCTCCTATCCATTAATTCTGCTGATGGCTGGCACCACCAGACTCCTGACCGGATACTACAGCCACTAGGACACTACTGACACTCATCTGTTGCAAGATTTATAGGACAAACGAACAAAATAAAGCACAACCACTGCGATACACCAAGCTGTGATCTTTTTGAACCGTAACTCACACATGACACGATGCTATTATACTTTACACTCGAAATACAAAAACTTCATTCAAAGGACATGATACATCATTGATAAATATGATGCATTTAAAAAAAAAATAACAGGACAATTGCTACAAATGAATTATCCTTCATAATTGTTCATAGACGTTCAAACTTATCCCAGTGGGGAGTAAATATCTAGCCAACCACCTGCCACTGAATCACATATCACACTCAGGACTGTACAACCAAAAAACCTGTTTAAACAGAAGCGTGATTTACAAACAGATGCCCATATAAATTCTTACGAACAGTCTTTTGCTGTGTAAATGGGTGAACGCTGTTCGGCCTGAGGTCTGAATGCAACAGAACTGAGATAAGCATATAAAACAAAACAACACAACACAGAGTGAAAGCATGAGTACAGACGCACATATCATCAGAAAACTGACATGGGGTAGAGCGTACCATACCCAAACAATTAACTGGCAGCTCTGTCTTTCGGCCTAGCTAAACTGATGGCATAAACAGACCGTCATATCAACCTAAGGCAAGGAGACACGCAGTCCATCTGGTGTTGGGAAGACAATGACAGACTCACACATCATCCCAAATCGAGGGTGATTATTCTTGGCTATCCTCTTATACTGGAAACTAATTAATTCCTGCCAGTGAAACCGAAGGCAACCTTAAGAAATAAGGTAGGGTAATATGAGGAGGAGGAAATAAACGGAGAAACGCTTCCCAAGCGTTGCTGAAGTGCGTCCCATGACTGCGGACACAAACATGCCCCCAGCTCTCTACTCAGCTGCTCTGCGGACTTGCATAATTCAGCCAAAACCAAAATCCTTACTGTTGCTACTATTATGATTTAATTAGTGCTTCATTAGTGATTAACAATTCCACCATTTCACACAGCTGTATATTTACTGAAGCAATTCAGGTCAAGTGACCTGCTGGAATCTTAACTTACAACCTTCAAGATCAAGCACAGTTGGGTAATTAAAATAAGACTGCATTTGGGAAAAAGATTATGGTCCCAGACATAGAACTGAAGTCTTAAGAGTTCCTGTCCTCAAATTCTTCAAAGTAACTTCACCTCAACAGAAATAATCCAGTGGTATTAGACAAAAAGAATAAATCAATAAAACGCATACCTTAATACTACTTCAGCATCTGCATTGAACAATGCCTACAAAATCTCACATTTAATTAGGCAGGGATTTGATTTTAAAGGAAAGCAATGTTCCTGTGCCTTTGGTTACCACATCTGAACCGACTTAGAGAAGCAGAGTCCGAGATGCACATGTCACAGTGGGCCTCCGTTCATAGTGGGGTACCACAGGGTTCAATTTTAGGACCACTATTGTTCCTAATTTACATAATTGATATAGACACCAATATATACAGTAAACTGGTGAAATTTGCAGATGACACCAAGGTGGGTGGTGAACCAGCAGCTCAGCAGCTACAGCGGGATCTTGATTTAATTAGTGACTGGGCCGATACCTGGCAGATGAAATTTA
>JABFEB020000104.1:24751677-24772457 GCA_019775895.2 Stomatorhinus ivindoensis | reverse complement strand
TTATTATTATTATTATTATTATTATTATTATTAAAAGCGCTTGATACTTTGGTGAAATTCCCCACAAAGTTTGCCAACCTGCTACCACACTAACCTGCTACTGAAAATCTGCTGAGGAGTGCTAGCATCTAAAAAAAATATACAAACTATATTTTAGAATGTTGAGAAAATCATCTGGCATGTCAGAGTTTAAATACCACTGACCATGTTCTGTTTCTTCCTCTTGTTTTTCTCCTCATCTCTATAATGTTCCTGGAAAGTTTGCATTATTTGCAAAAAAAAGAATATGTTTAGATAGCAAATGGCTGGGTTGACAAGATGGCTACTGCAATCGTACTTTCTGCTCTCTGCTGCCACCTAGTGCTCCTGTTTCAATTTTGGGGCAATCTGTGGAGAAGGGTCCAGTGAGAGAAAAGAGTCTCACTCATCAAGGCTCTATGGGGGGTAGCTCTCTGTGTTTGGCATGTTGTACATCACTCTCACAGTAGGTGGTTGGAGTGTGCAAATTTGTGCCCCATGGTAATAATGGAGAAGAGGCAAATGGTGGGAATTGTAGTGGTAATTGCATAATGAGATGAAGTCGAAATCGGAAAACTTCAAAAGCCTTAGGTATGTTTCGCTATTTCCATTACATTATTTATAATCTAAATACTCTAATGTGGAAATTAGAGCCATCCAATACCAAACAAAGTAAATATAAATAATAACAAATAGTGTTATCCCATTCACAAGGTAAAGCATGCTGTCTAAATCAACCTTATCATGCTGCAAATAAGCAACATTGGTTCAATTGTGGGTTTTCCTCAAAATCTGAAGAGATTCACATCATAACCCATACAATGTGTTTACAAAGGCTGAAAAAGATCCTTCATATATCATTGAGTTATCATGTTCACAAGATTTGCAAGGTTTGGAAAAGACCTGACAAATGATTTTGAGTTATCAAGTTAACAAGCTCAAGGGTCCAAAGCTGATCTTCCTTCTACTGACACTATGCAATGTCGCTGAAATTTTGACCACTTCTTCACTTTCACCCAGATAATATGTTAGCAAATTTTGAAAAAGTTCCGTCAAATACTTTTAGAGTTACTTAAAATACTGCCATCAAATACTTTTAGAGTTACAGTCCACAAGACCATGTGTATTTTGCAGCATCTATTTCCTTCCTTTACTTTCACATGGCACTTCTTAATTCTTTACAGTCACCTACCCCCACAGATATTCAACTTACTGCTACATACCCTCTCAAGCAGTCCTGCCATGTGCCTTATTCATGCCAGGAAACAAGATGATTGCCAACCCGTCCCTATTATTTTGTTGACCATAAAATACAATACTGCCACACCTATGGTTAATCATGAGCTTCCTTTGTCTAGTCTTTTATGTAACAATAATTATCACAATATTATTCATTATTTCTCTACTTCAATGCTCCATTTTTACTTCTTTAGAATTGCCAGGAAAAGGGTTCAGAATGTGAAAAAGGTAAGAAATTTAACTAGAGACTGACTTGCTTTTGGAAAGACTCTGAGTTTATTTAACCAGTGCTAAATGAGCAGACCAAACCATTTTTCAGTATAGGGAGGGAAAGTAAAATTATGTTTGACACTATGTCAAGAAAAATTAGGAAGATAAATAAACAAGAAGCTTATGTGATTCACAAATACAATATAAAGTTTTCACAAAAGTGAATTTTGGACAAATTATTCCAGCGGATTATTTATTAAAGGTCAGAGGGCCCTTTTGTGACCGCCTTGACCCAGGGCCCAGGGACTGACCCAGTAAACTTCCCTTCCTCCCCCGCCCTGCTCTCTAGCTCTACACGGTGCAATTCTCTCGGTAAATTCGGGCCACCCAGGGGGTCAACGGGGTCCCCTCTGTAAGTTTTACATGATGCTGAAACAGCCACTTACATCCTCATAAGCGGGGCCCTTTCAAAAGTTTTGGCAAAAAGGCCAGGTACTCAGGCACCCTCAGCCAATGAGAAAGTGTTCATTGCTTCTGGCATACCCTGAAACATGATTTTGTGTACCCCTGGGAAATGCTAACTTATAACATTCACAAGGTCAAATGATGTCTGCAGTTACCTTTCTTTTTTCTGCCACTATGCGGTGTTGCTGCAGTTTTGGGGAGATTTGTTTTAAAAACTGATCAGTTCCAGGGCTTCATCCCCACAATGTCTTTGTGAAGTCTGAATAAACCCTTCAAATACTTTTCGAGTTATCTCGCTAACAACATCTAGTATCAAAACTTCTCATTTCTTTGCTATCATTATGCTGCAATGCTTCAGTTTTGGGGCAGATTGTCTCAAATTTGATAAATTTCAATTTGGCCCCCCCATTGAAAATGATCCGTCAAATACTTTTTGAGTTATCATATTAGTGGGCTCAAGTGTCTGTGGTAGTAGACTGGTCCCAAAACTCCCTGGGGAATACAATAAGGGCCTCAAAGGTCAGCTTCTTTTGGCTGAAGTTTGAAGGTCCTGAAATAACATGGAAATAACAACCAGTCTAATCTTAAATATCCTCAAAAGGCATGTTTAAGTGACATGGAATTTTCACAGTTTAATGGCTTAGAAGCCTTAGCTCATCCATACCACCAGAATATGTCTGGAAGACTCAGATATAGTCTGAGTGAAAATTCTGAAGGGCACTTTAAAATGTTGGCATCATTCAATTAAAGTGATTCACACAGAAATTATTATGACATTACCTCCAGTGGTAATGGACAGCTGTTACAAGCCAGTGTGAACATAAACAACCAACCAAAAAAATCTCTTATGCTTCCAACTGTTAATTTTTAGAATATACAAAAATATATGTAAAATTTCAATAATGTACTGCACAATGGAAAGAAATGTAGGTCTACTGGAGTGCAGAGAAAATGCAGATTAGTTGACAATAAAACAACTTGTTCGTTCATCTTGTATATCGCTTGTCCTATATTACGATCGTGGAGGTCTCGGGGACCATGGGTTCAAGGCATGGAATAACGTAAAACGTGACACCAACGCATTGCAAACGATACATTCATTTACAGATAAACAAATATTATTTTAATTAATCCGAATAGGGGAGTTCCTATCAATTATATATACACACTTAAGTTGAATGTTTTTGGACTGTGGGAAGAAACCGGAGGAACTTGCGTAAACCCACGTACACATGGACGAAAAATACAAACTACGTAAACAAAGAGGATGGACGTCTACAAGACCAGCCACTGCGACTAAAATATTTTTGGGCAACATAAAACACATCGTAAGAAATGTAACAAAATAAGCTAGGAGAATGAGAAAGGCGAATAAGAATTGGGTGCTGAAGCAGCATTTCTTTCTTAGCCGGATAACTTATCAGATTTAAGGTGGTCGGGGCTAAACGTAAGTAAACGATGACTAAGTACAATTAAACTTTGGCACCTTAAATCCGACAAGTTGTCTGGCTAAGAAGGAAATTCAGCTTTCTGATACTGCAAGTGATACGCTTTGTGTCGGTAACTCCAGGCAACACCAACACATTCGACAGACTCCCGCTCCTTAGTTTTTATATACCGCAATATTTGTTACAATCAATTATAACGATGTTAACTTTTTCCAGTATCATTCACAAAATTAAATGACACAGTCGTCATATATAATGTGGGTAGCAGTTTTATTACCTTGTAAATAGTCTGCAGCGTTTGCAGACTATCCCAACTTTGTTAATGTAGCAAATCCTAAATTTATAATGGAATAACACAGATTTGTCGTAAGATTTCTTACGTCAGCGTGAGTCTGAAAGCGAGTGTCACGCCAGATGCGTGAGAGCTGGCAACCCTCTACGCAGGTTATTAATATATAATAATTAATATTCTTTTGTTATTCTGCGTCGATTACTTTGAGGTACAGGAATCGTAGAATGTAAAGTAAACTAAATTTAAGTCAAAGTCAAGACAGCCTACGCTACTCCAAGAGGTTTTAATCACTGGGTGACATGCTTTGTACTCACGCTCACGCAAGAAATCTTACGGCAAACCTATACTATTCTATTATAATCCTAAAATTAGCTACGTCAAAAGGTTTGGGGGTAATCTGCAAAACATAGACTATTTACAAGGTAATAAAACTCTTACATAGGCCTACATGTAAATGCGTGTGCAGACTTGTCTGGAATTCAAAATCTCATGCCAGTCAGCTGACCAAAGTCAGCAATGTTTATATTTATCTGCTAACGGTTAGTCCGTTAATGTCTTATTCTAATTTGCTGTTCCATTGCAGTCGTGCTGTTGTGATAGTTCTGCGACGACTTCCACACACGATTTTCATACACTTTTAATGCGACTTGCTCCCATACAACTGAGGCCTTCGCTCTTTATTTAGACCCTCGTCCGTCCGCCATATTGCCGACTAATGGAAAAGGCCATTTCTAATCCTCGATTAAAAAAAAAAAATAGTCACCGTATCTGTTCTAATGTTAATGTATTATTAATCGGTAACAGCACCAATCATTTTATTTCTTCTCTAATCAAGAAAATGCTGATCAATGTCCAGTGCAGGGAAAATTCAGCATGGTTGCAAGCACTGACTCAAGAATGAAGAATGACATGAAAAATAATCCAAAAAACAAACCATGTCACATGCAAATCATATCTTTTTCTACAGAGCCTATCAAATAGACTGGATAATAACACTTAGACTGCTACGTTATATGTGCTATTTCAAGCCTTAGCCTGACAAAACTGGACAGCTGAAACTCAAACCCAGCCAGTGAATTATGGGCCAACTATATCTGAGCCGAAATGAAGAATAAAGCTATAATGCAGCATGTCAAAGAGCGATATGAGCAACTTTCCTCTAAAAAGAAACTATGGAATCACAAAGTTAAATGTCTTATACACAAAACTACACGTAACCATTTTTCTGACCGTTTTAAATTCGACTAGACTTAAGTTATTTCTTCTTATTTATTGCATTGCAACTGCAGTCTAGAATTGTGTCGGAGTACACGTTTTAATCCAATGCGACAACGCGAAATAAAAAACAATGATAATTGATCATTGAAATTGATCATTTTTGTGGATCTTGAATGTTGTATCTGAACGGTCCCCATTTCCTTGGGGTGTCTTCAGTGTTTTAGCCCTCCGGGTTTCGGACTGAACGCCTTGGCTGTGGTATGTGGGGGAGGCGCAATTTTTGGATAGCGAAATCACATAAGCAGTTTAAATTATTCACGTGTTTGCAAATGAATAAATGCAATAAAGATAAATCGGACATTGAATTGAAAATGACGTTGGATATAAATAAACTCGGAATATTATATTAGATCGCTTAAAATGTGCAAAAACACAGTAGGTCAGGTTTTTACGGCGAGCTCGGATGTTACTTTTATTTGTTATAGTCAAGAAAAAAAAACTAATTACCGAGACAGAGGACATGATAAATTACAGAATCACGTTACATTTGAACGTTCTTCAAATTTCCCGATCAATTTCAAAACATAATCTAAATTTTGCAACAAAAGCTGGTATCACAAGTTATGGACATATTTTTGAGATCGGAGTTTCAGAGCATCGTGTATGCATTTTAGAATTAAAGGTCGCAAACTTTCTCAATGGCAACATGTTTAAAGCGCTTTCTTCCCATATAAAATCCCGACTGGCTGAACACGTAAATGGCAGCGTTTGATTTGGCGAGAGAATAGACTGACGGGCCACATGGCCCAGACATCTCTGCTTGTCTGGAAAAAAACTATTTAGTTAAATAATTATCTAATCGCCGTCAACCCGATTCGTCTACACAGAAGCAAGAGCAATATCTTGAAACAGCCTTACAAATAACACAACAAACACTTTCCCCATATTAGAACTTCTTTGACACAAATAATTTTCTTGTTGCTCTATTTTTCAAAGGAAAAAACACCATGTATAGATATAAACCTGCCAAACATTCGCATTTACTCACTGAAATTACATATGGTTAAAATCAGAATTATTGAGAATCTTACCAGTTGCGAGTCACTTAATTTTGATCAACTCCTAGATTTACGTGGTACTTCCCTGCTTTTTCTTTACCACCTTTTCTTTTCCACTGTTTCTGGATTATTTTCTTTAATTCTGCTTGGGAAAAAAACGAATCTTGTGTAATTAAAAACAGCACTTTCCAATCACTCTCGAATTATGTTCTGGAGGTTAAACAGAATTTTCAAGGGGTCTATAGTTGTAGGACGATGGGGGTCGTTCTAGCAACGCCCCCTTCCCGAGTCCTCCAATGGGAGTGTAGTAGTGATCTAAGGCACACCTTCCAGACAGCAACATGTGCAAGAGGTACCACGTTTAGTGATGTTCCATTAGATCTTTTAAATGGTTACATTTTGTATAACATGAAAACAAATTTTAAATCTCACAAAGGGAAATTTTACAGCAGCAATAACAGACAACATCAGACAATACACACAACATGAGTACAGTATGAAAGGACATAAATATATAAATATGAACAATGTACTATATACAATCAACCAAATGGTACATGTAGTCTAAGACTACTGTATAAAGTGATAGAAGATACTCTACAAAATAGTTTTGCTAAGTTCATATTTCAATAAGTTTCAACAGAAATTTCTAAGGGTATCTAGGCATGAATATTGAAGTAAATTGTTTTCCAGCTGCCAATGAACTGCTACAGCAATTTAACACACTCCTTTAGAATCATCTACAGGCTTGCTTGATGTACTGTCCACTGAATGTGTTCATCCAGTGAATAAAACTCGAATGGAATCTGAACATAGTATTCAGAGCTTCCTGTCAGAAGACCCCAATCGATGCGTTGCAAGGTGCAGAAAGGTATTACATGGATTCATAAGGGTTCCATCGTGATATGAGATGGTGGTAGAGAACAGAACAGTCAATCTACAATACTAAGAAGTAGTACAGGTACTACTACTTACGAAGCTTATCTCCAAACATGAGAAGGAATCAAAGAAGCAGACTTGTGTAAGTCATGTTGGCCTGGAGCATAGTAGCTTAGCTTTTATTTGACTAGAGGTAGGCAAGGAGTATTACAGGGCGTTGCTGCAACCACCAAACAACAAATCACCTCAGGGATGAGAACCTGAGTTTAATTCTTAGTAGTTGGAAAAGGGGAAAAATATTGGATTGGTATCGGTATTGGTATTGGATCGAACCAGAAAAAAATTATATTATGCCTTCTCTAATCTCATCACATCCCAACTACTATGGATCTGGTACTTCTTTTTATTTATAATACACTATATGGACAAAAGTTTTGGAACACCTGGTCATTACACCCACAGGAACCTTTATGACAGCCCATTCATAGGCACCAATGTGGAGTTGGTCCCCCCTTTGCAGCTATAACAGCTACAGTAGCACTATTCTGGGAAGGATTTCCACAAGATTTTGGAGTGTGTCTGCAGAAATGTCTGCCCATTCATCCAGAAGAGCATTTGTAATGTCAGGCACTGATGTTGGACTTGCAAGGCTGGCTCACAATCTCCGCTCTAGTTCATCCCAGAGGTGTTTGATGGGGTTGAGGTCAAGTTGTTGGCCAGTCAAGTTCTTCCACACACCCAACTATGTCTTTATGGACCTTGCTTTGTTCATTGGGGCACAGCTATGAAACAGAAAATGGCTTTCCCCAGTCTGTTCCCACAAATTTTGAAGCATAGAATTGCCCAAAATCTTGATATGCATACCAAAATATTTCCAGCTTTGTGGGAAAAAATACAACACTGTAAAACTAAGTTGTATTATATGAAATGGTCAAAAATACCACTTAGAGCAGATTAATATTTACTTATGAGGGACAAATAGCTGATATTATGCTCAAGTAAAATAACGTCTGTCTCTCTGACTGCTAAGTAATTAAAGGTTAAACTGAATAAAATAACAAACATTTCAGTTGATTTACATAAAGTGTCCCTCTGTCCCTAAAGAACCATGAGAGTGGAAGACCTTGTGTAGGGTGTGTCCTTGGCAAGTGCCTGTGCTGTCGAGGATGTGCCCCAGGTCTCCTGTGACCATGCTCCGGGTAAATGAATGAATGTGAGAGACCCACAACCAGTCCACGTTTCTGCTCTCTCCAAGCTCCCTGCCCGGAAGTCCACAAAACGTGGACTGTCTGTGGGTCCCCAAGGACTGAACTGGGAAACACTACACTAAGTGATTAGAATAGAGCTTCATTCATTCATCTAAAACAAAGAGGATTTTTTTTTGCCTTAGAGTTGGTATTGTTTTTTTACATGGTACAATGGTTTTGCAAAATTTTACAATATAAACTTGATTAATTGTCTGAAGTATGTGGCTCAGCAGTGCGTGGCTCAGGGGGCTATGCTAGTAATGGTCACCGGTTCAAACCCAACCTCAGCAGGTCTGTGGCTCCTTAACCAAAGCCCATAACCTCCAGCTCCCTGGGTGCCGCTACCATTTTCCACTTACCAGGAGTAAAATGCATTTAAAAGTGCTGATTACTGGCGATAATGGTTTGATAGCTTTTGTTTATTTTTAGGATAAATTCGTGTGTGGCTAGGATTAATTTTGACTTGCATATTATCTGACTCATAATGAATTTTTGCTACTTGACTTTCTTGGCATCTTCATGGAAATGACAGTGTTGAAGAAATCAGCCTTTGGCCGATGCATGAGACTCATCTGCACAGTCAGAGAAGGTCACTGTGGAGAAAGGAACACTGAATGCTTTTTATAGTGCTCTGGTTTAGTGCCCTTGGTGACACAGAAGTAAACAGAAGGGAGTTGCACTAGTGTAGAAGTTAAACTATGCCAAACGCTGCCTGCACATTCACAGAAGTAATTAATCTAATGTTTCTGACATTTCAAGAAGAGCTCCAAATAGAATATCTTTGATCGAACCTTGGGGACTACATGCAGTATATAGGAAAAAGGTGAAATTCTCTACAATTTTGCTATCGAAACACAGGATATCTCCTCTGTTTTTAATTTATATGAAGACATCATATATTTATATTTACGTGACATCAACAAAGTTTGCTTAGATCTTTGTCATATTTGGTGCTGTTTTTGTTGTACAGCTCTGGTCAACATTATTGGCGCCCCTGAATTTTTTGCTATATTAATAAAAAGACTTTAAAAAAGAAAAAAAAATGTTGCCAATTCCTTTATGGTTTTGGATGCATGCTTTGAATCACTGTTCCTCTTGAGGACCTACGATCTTCCAGCCAAAACTAGTGTTCCGACACGGTGTAGCACATTTTGCTCTGAAATGCCTTGATAATCCTCTGATCTCATGATTCCTTTAATACATTCAATGATTTTCCTGATGGGTCCTTGATAAAGATCCTTAAACACGACTGTTTTAGAGACGGCTTTGTCAGTTGTATGTGGTTTTGGATAAAATCTTTGGGTACATTTATAATATAAGAACAATGTGCAGAATTTTTCACTAGCAATCTTGGGCTTGTTTCAAACAAAGACATGATTTATTTAAGATCAGATTTTTGCATACAGCTTTACAATTTTTAATGAAGACTTATTCTGAAGAAGCCTTTAGTTCTGGAAGTCACCTAAATTATATATCCTCCTGAGAGCCCACCCATTCATTTATGTCCATTCTAGTGAACATTTTGTTTTTGCATCTATCTTTTCACTGATGTAAGGAAATGTATTTATTCCTGTTATACACTACAGAGAACATGCTGTGAAATAAAAAAAAATATATATATATATATTTTAATCTAAATTGTAAGATGTCTTATTTCCTCCAAAGACAAATAACCTAAAATTGAAGGACACTTTTTTCCTTGGGTCTCAGGAGGTTATAACAATCTATAATCCATCTTCAGACAATTTTGGCTTTTACACAATTAAAATATTTATTTATTATTGAGTAGCTGATTTCAAAAGATCTGTTTTCACATTGCACTGTTCTTAGCGGATGGGGAATACCTAGCTATTGGGGTTAGTATCTGTCTCTAATTTCTTTGTTTACCTGTCCGCTTCCAGCATAGCCATAAAAATCCTGAAAAAGAAAACTGAATTTTAATGGGTACTTCAAAGATAGATAAAAAGCAAGTAAAGAAAACACTGCAGAATGCCCAGGATAGTCCAATTGGCTTGTGACATTATATGTTTGTCAAGATGTCACCACAGATAACAATGTAATAAGGGCACAATGTACTATGTTAGTATTTCTGGAACAAGTTCACCACTGAGTCATAGCGTCAAACAACATCCAGGAAGTGCTTTAGCAACAACACGCGTTAGCTTTACTTTCTTGACGTTAGAACCCAACTGCCCGGATCACTGCTTTTGTTAGAATCAGTATGCCCCTCATTTCCCCATTCAGGTCATTATTGTAAATTTGTCAATATGTACTTAAAGGTTAAACATTCACAAGAGATGTGAAAGTGATTCAGTATTATGAGTTCTATTAATTCATGAATTATTTTAACAGCACGTTGTGAAATCTGTTTTCATTGATTATTTTAAATGACATTTTATTATTCATTATTTTAGTTGGAAATATAAAAAGGATAATAAAAATTAAAATGTTAAAATGATATAATTTTTTGACATTTAAAAAGTTATATTTATTTTTTTTAATTAAGGCAACAAACAACTACTTTACTGTGCTAATGTGAAATTCCTGGCTTGTGGTTGTTCTTCCCGTTCATGACAATTTGTTATAAAATTTCTATATAATAAGCAGCATCATTTGAATTTAGTTTTTTAAAAATGCCACTACAAATCATGGTTACGTCAAGAAGAGATAGATCATATATTATCTTCAGCAGCAACACAGTAGTTCCGAGGTTAGAACTGCTACCTTAAACCTACACAGTTGTGGCTCCAATGCTCACAAGGACCCTGTGTCACTTATGCTGTTTGAAAGTGGGATGGATATATTTCTAACAATGTATAGTCAGATCATGGATATAAGATATTAAAGACCTTGACATTTGGGATAGAAATCAATGTGCCCCATTAATTTCAATATATTTGATGTGTAACATATTAAAATTGCTTTTAAGATGTCTGAAAAAATCATCAAGTATGGCATTTTTAATCAGCATGTTGGTTCAGGTTCTAACCAGATAACTTGAATCAAAAGAGGATAGGAGGAGATGCGATGAATCTGATGAGGGCAGGAAGGACATCATGCTTAGATAAATGTATTGATTTTCTCGGAGATTGAGCAAAGGCTATTTAATTCAAAAGTAGAACAGAAGTAAATCTAAACAGAGCATTCTTTAGACATTGCATAATTGAATTTTAAAATGAAGTGGATTGTATGACTGTGTTACCCAGATCAATATGGTATTTGATGTGGTTCTGTTGGCCTCATCGGTCCGTGACATTCAGCTCTCACTGGAGCAGTTCACAGTGTGAAGCGGCTGGAATGAAAATCAGCACCTCCAAATCCGAGACCATGGTCCTCAGCCGGAAAAGGGTGGAGTGCTCTCTCCAGGTCGGGGTGGAGGTCCTTCCCCAAGTGGAGGAGTTTAAGTATCTTGGGGTCTTGTTCACGAGTGAGGGAAGGATGGAATGGGAGATCAACAGGCGGATCGGTGCGGCATCAGCAGTGATGCAGGCAATACATCGGTCTGTCATGGTGAAGAAGGAGCTGAGCCAAAAGGCAAAGCTCTCGATTTACCAGTCAATCCTACCCTCACTATGTTGGTGACCCCTGGACTAGAATAACAATGTGTAGTTTACAGTTGGTATTCTTTATATTTTATATGCATGGCACATATTGACATTGTAGGGTTTATACGCAGTGTTTTGCCTAATTAATCCTTTCTCTACTGAAGCAGACAGGGTTAATAAATATTTTGGGTATAACTGGAAGGTTCTGTAAGAGTGAAAGTGTGATATCTTGGTGGAACTCGTGGCTTAAGAATAAGGAGACAGTGCTGTGTGCAAATATGTGTAATGCAAGCAGACCCCAGGTTATGAACGAGACCCATTCCCTAAGTCTGCCTTTAAGTCTTAAAGGCTAAGTCTAATGTTAGCAAATCGGAACAATAATAATAATAATTATACAATAATCATAAAAATAACAACATATTGTACTATACTGTACCTCGACCCAATGAACCTCTGAAGCCATAAAATGTTATCATGAGTGTCACAAAGTAGTGTGTTTGTTCGTTATTATGATTCATTGTATTTATATGAAATTTAATATATAATAGATTTTATGGCAGTCCGTTTGTAAGTACATGTTGTCCGTAAGTTGTATATTCTTAACCAAGGGCTTGCCTGTGCGTTTCTGTTATTTGTCTGTATTGTCTGCTGTTTATATGCACTGTCCTGCAGCACTGTTCATTTGTAAGATGTAAGGCAGGCTTAGTGAATGCTGACCAATGAACATCATTCTCTCGAGGAAAGTTAACGGATACATCAGCTTCTGTCACCACACTGTCACTTGATCATGAAAACTTCACAGTGTTTGTAATTAATACTGTATGTCACTGACACTTCCAAGATGGAGAACAGAACTCTTCATTCCTAGCCTTAGATGCATATGTTAATATTCCTGCTGATACCTTGTCAAATGCCTATATTGACATCATTTATGGATGGACATAAAATTGTATTTAACTTCAGTGAAGAGAAAATAGTTGACCCTAGTATCATCTATGTCATCCAGTTTGTTGGAAGTAAGTACATCCAAGTATATAGCACAGATTTCCCTAATGTAAAGTAAGAACTAATCTGGAAATGAAAAAATGGTCTCATTCACCGGAAGCAGCTCCCCATGTTCATACATCTGCTTTTATGATGTTTGGTTCTTTTGATGTTCAGTTAATGGGCCTGGTTCATTACATCTCCCATCCAGTAAGTGGCCCCAAGGCCTTGTGGTCACCTGCTTTCTTGTACTTTTCCTGTTCAACAAACATCTTGGACAGAAACTTGTCAGGCACTGTGGGTGGCATACTTTGATTAAGGGCATTTTGCAACTGTATCTTAAAATAACCTTTTTGCCAAATATCTGTCTTTCCGAGATAATGGCCAATGAAAATTGCGTGAATAGATTTGCTATCCTTGGAAACTGAGAGCTGAAATATCAAGACATTCTGGTCTTTAAAAACTATTATGCAAGAAGTGTGATAGACCATGCAACCATTAATCTGAATGTCAGCTCCATAGAAAGATATTTTGGGGGCTATTTCTGGTACATTGCGGGATTTTTCACAATATACACAGTGATTAAAATGCAGGTATCAAATTCCAGACCATCAAAGAGGTCTATGCCATAGTAGTATGGTCAAATATGTAATTTTACATGATTTACATTTCCTGTTAGGCCCCTGCCTTTGCAAATTAGATCCAAAAGTAACCACAGCAATGGTTTATAGAGTGATTTATAGAAGGGGCTTGATTCACATTGGAAGCCAGGTCACTGGAAAAAGGTTAAAACACCTGCACTATAAATCAATAAAATGTTTTGTGACGCTCAGTGAGAGAACGGAACAATCTTTTTAAACAAAATCTGTAGATTTCAAAACCCCTCGTTACTTAATAGTTAACATGATACGGCGATTACTGTCCACCCTACCTCCATCATGTGCCCCCTGGGATTTACTCCAGGCTCCCAGCCCCGCAACCCTGACCGGGATATGCTGTTAGAAGTTAGATGGACAGATACACTGATACTGAAGTCTCTTTTTACTTAAGATACGGTGATTATTGTATAGCATAACTCCAACTTATAGGCTCCCGTGACCAGGATAAGCAGTTGAAACTCATTCATCTTTGGTACTCTTAACTACCAAGTGAGGAAGAGTCTCTACGATGATTTTTACCATGAAAATAATACTTAAATAAACATAACTCCAATAGGCAACAACATTTGCCTTGACTGATTTGTGTGCATATGCGATTGTTTGTTGTTGACAATGTGATCCCTGTATGCCAGACCAATTTGTATAACATCACCTCTTGGTTGTCACTTTTACTTTCATCATTATCATCATGAATATCACCCTCTTCCTCTGGCTGTGGTATGTTGATTTGCTGCCACAGGTTGTGCATAAGTGCACACAAATAATCATCCTACTTGCTCCATCTAGATTAAGTTGGATTTCATCATGTAGGGCATGTAGGACAGGAAAGTTTTATCTGCCCGATTCCACCACACTGCACGTCTTCTTGAGTGCTCTGAAGTAAACACCATTGTAGTGTCGCGGAGGAGGCAGGCAGGGCAGGCAGGAAGAGGCAGGGAGGCAGGGACGATCAGGGAAGCAGGGCAGGCAAGACCGCAGGGCACGGCAAGGCAGGCAGGGCAGGCAGGAAAAGGCAGGGAGGCAGGGATGATCAGGGAGGCAGGGCAGGCAAGACCGCAGGGCACGGCAAGGCAGGCAGGGCAGGCAGGAAGAGGCAGGGATGATCAGGGAGGCAGGGCAGGCAAGACCGCAGGGCACGGCAAGGCAGGCAGGGCAATCAGGGAAGACATGAGACAAAGAAACGCTCGGTATTGGTCTGTAGCATGACAACAATACTTCGCAACGTCAGGTAGTTTGCTTTCGCTTTAAGTAGCGGCGTGGTAATGTGGCTACTGCTAGCCACTGTGCTGCCCTGCCCCTGTGGGCATGACAACCATACAAACATTGCAAACTCAAAAAAGATTACCAAGACCCAGTGCTGTTTCACTGTACATCAGTTTTTCTTTTGTTTTTTTATTCTTTTATAATTTTTAAGTTTTTACTGATGCAGTAAGCATTTACATCAACAAATACATTTTAAAATGTTTTTAAAAAGGTGTTGTATTTTAGGAATTATTAGAAAAATATTTTTTGTTTAGTTTGATGGTATAATGACATGTTTTGTTAGATTATTAATATAATCTTCAGATTGATAGCAACATGTTATATAGATTATAATATAGCTTGATAAGAATTGTTTCGCTGGTATGTTTTTTAGATTAATGATATATATATAGCTACACTGCAACATGTTTTATTGATTATCACTATATATTTAGCTTGGTAACAACACAATTGCTTAACCAGCATGATTTATATAATTATTTCCATGATAAACTGATAATACTATGGGTTTATGCATTTAATTCCATGACTAATTATATTAGGCTTACACATAATCCAAATTTTTAGGCACAGACTGAAGCAGTAATTATAAATACTAAAATGATGAACAGTTGTATATGGAGAATTGTTGTTATTAAGTTATAACAGTTAGTAAGAAGAGTACACACAGTTAACAGGGTCCCCTGTCGATACACTCTGCACAGCAATCAATGGCCCTTCTAGCAGTGAGCAATATTATGTCATTTGCTGCCTGTTGACATACTACAGTTGTTGTTTCAGCTATGCTAGGTGTGGTACATTAAAAAAATCTTACCGTTTAGGAATTTAACACTAGTATACCAGATGAACAGGTGAACCGCCCAGCACCAAGTTAAGTAACTGAGTTGAGTGATAGATAATACAGTCAACATTATGTGTACTTTGGGCTACCTGTTGTAATGTAAATGTGGTCCTGGTTGTGAGCTGAGGTAAGGTGTGAGAAGCCATGTCCGATATGGGTATCCAATGTCTCCCGCTTAATGATATCCAGCTGGAATATGATACCTTTCGTGTGTAGATCCTTGCCACTTTGCAACAATGTCCAGAATAATAAATGTAGCATCAAATACATCCTGCAGGCTGATGGTGTTTTTTTTTTTCTTCCTGTTAACCAATATGTCTTCGTCTTGAGATGGTGCAATAATTTTTACATGTATTCTGTTTATAGCACCAATCACACTGGGTAGACCTGCAACTGATATGAAGCTGATTTTATTTCTCTAGAGGTACTTAGCCAATATCTAAAGGGAAACATATGAATTACCCTATCATGTGGGGTCTACGTAGTGAATTTATTGTTTGGTGGATACATCAGCTTGGGAGATCCCCAGGTTGCCTGTATTGCAAAATTGCATTTTCCCTGTTGCCGTTGAGTTTTCAAACACTTAATTTCTGCACTAATTGGGTTGTTTCGGTTTATTGGAGATTTATTGGAAATGTTGTTGCCGCCCTCACAGGCTTCACAACAGTCATTATTCCCCGGTGATTGAGGCAGTACCATTTAAGTAATTCAGCATTCTTTAATGCTTCCAAAACATGGTGACGTGGAATGACAGCGGCCATTTTACAACTGTTTGTGAATTGGTCCTAGAGAGTTTGGAGTCCACTCGAATACTTTTTAGTTCTCCCAGACTTAGGTGCTACTTTTAGCACTAAGGGGCTTTGTGAATTTCTCTTAGTCAAGAAAAATTATGAGTCCTAAATTTAGGACTGACATGCCCATTATTTTTAAGAGTTTCTCTTCAGTCAGCAAGTTAGCAGCTACTTTTAGCCTTGAGATGTTTTGTGAATACAGGCCCAGATATTGAATGAAGATACCTTGTGGGTGTTTGTTGTAGTTTAAATGAAGATATGACTGTTTTTTCAGATTTTAAGACTAGTATTACTTTTAAGCTCAGTCTGATTGTGATCACATCCTTACTTGTTAAGAAGCAGAAACATGAGGTTTTCAGTCAGACATTCCAGGTTAGCAAATTATATCCTGGTGGATCCCTGGTGGAGTTATTCATTATTTGAATACATTTTTCCACTAAGAGCTGAAATTACTTTAAAAAGATTAAAATCAATGGTTTGATAATTGCAATGATATGCATTTACTTGTCAACACAGTAAAAGAAGTCATAAGTGGTGTGAACATCAATTTGATTTACAATGAGTGAACTAATGTTGATATTCTTCCTTTATGCAAAAGAGCTCTATCTTTTTGTAACATCTGGGAAAGAATTCAACTTATATAAAATTGAACAGCTGATGTTTCTTTCTAAACAGTATTTGATGTACACTACCAATCGAAATCAAGATATTCTACATTTGCTTGTTACTACTTAGCATTTACTAAAAATACACTATATTATTTGCCAACAAAATTACAGTATGTTCACCATTTGAGTACCTTTATTAGCAAGAAAATATATCTTTGATTCATGAAAGTAGCCTGCCCACATGGACAAGTCAAATGCCTTCTGGAGAAAAGTTTTATGGTCAGAGGAGACACCGATTGGGCTATTTGGCCACAATGACAAGAGGTGTGTTTGGGGAAGTGAAGGTGAGGATTTCAAACCTAAGAACACTGTACCAATTGTCAAGCATGGTGCTGGTAGAATCATGCACTGGGGCTATTTCACTGCCAGTGGTACTGGTGCAGTGCACAAAGTGGGTGGAATAATGAAGGAGGTCTACCTTCAAATTGTTCAGCTTCACCTCAAATCAACAGCTAGACAGTTGATACTTGGACACAATTAAGTGTTCCAACAGGATAATGATCCTGAACACACATCAAAACTGGTTTCGGAAAGGATAGAGCAGGCTAACATTAATCTTCTGGAATGTTCTTCCCAAAGCTCCGACCTCAAGCCTATTGAAAATTTTGGAACTATGCTTAAAAGCCTGGTCCATCCGAGGAAACGTGGTCTTCAAACATCCAGCCAGAATTATGCCAGCAGCTTGTTCACGGATACAAAAAGTGTCTGGTCAACTTGCTAAGTGACATGTAACCAAATATTAGAGGAGGTGTATGTATATATTTGAATTGAATAATTTTGATCCTATGTGGATTGTAGAAAATCCAAAATATATTCAAAGTTGTGCACCCAATTCTTGTTTTTAAAAATCATTGATGTATAATTATTCATTCATGCCCCTGATGAGTGTATGTGAGCTTCTGACCACAGCTGTAAAATTTGACTCTGCCATCACCACACAACCAGTTAATAGGATTTCAGACATGTAATATTACATAGCTTGTGGGAGTAAAATGATTAGAGTTATTAGAGTGATAACCAGTCAGACCACACAGGAGGTGGGTGGAAGCAACTAGAGGGAGGAGGACCAAGACATCTGATTGGTTGATCCTGCCTCATCTAGTTGCTTTGGACCCAATTCCTCTACAATCTGATTGGTTATCACTCTGAGCCAGTCATTTTTCTTTCTGCCGTCAGAACATTATTGTGTAAGTAAGCTTTTACACACTCTTTCCATGTTACAAAGGAAACGTATTTAATTTGACATATTTTCATTTGTAGTTGTTCACTCAACTTTCCAATGCTTAACATGAATAAAAAATCTGCAGTCTATGAAATAAATGGAGAAGTAGTAAAAACCTGTGGTGTACTAAAACTTTTAACTGGTAGTGTACATCTCTGAGCCCATATTTTTATAATAATTCATGATTTACCTCCTATTTCTTCCAGGGTCTCCTGTACTTTTATATATGGATAAAAACTATGATTTGTGGTTATTTAGTTATAATTTATATATTTACAAATAAAGTCATTTTTAAAATAAGTTTGCCTTTTACATTAAGGAGTAAGTTACAAGGCTTTATATTTCTGCTTTGCCTCTACATTACATTTCAATGTAAGTACAAGAACCAAAGGCAAACCCTTTGCTGTCAGAGTTTATATCCTTACCTTGTCCTCTAAATGCCAGCTTCTGTTGACCCAAGAATAGAGCTATTAATCCCCCTTGTTATAGTCTCATGGTTTTTCCTCAAGGTGTCATTATGATTGGCTAACTGGAGATGCACACGTGCATCGATCAAACTATCGGTATCCAGGACGGTTGTCACTTTCGATCTAAAGAAATAACGGAGGCCACCCCCCATCTCCCCGGGCTCATAATGATAAAATTTACTAAGGGGTTAGATTGCATGGCCCATAATATATGACACAAATCGTGTTCCATATTGGTTTCAAACCCGGACAGAGCATTTATTTTTCAATATGGAGCAATCGTGCAATATATGGGATGGATGAAAACTTCAATGCTGTTTTCCCAAAAAAACTTAATTGCACGACTACACTGACAAGTTCCTGTTACACAGCAAAAAAACCTAAAAATTAAACATTCTTATTTATAGTAAATACATGGGGTTATCTACAACCAAGAAGAACAGTATTTACAAATCAAAGTATTTTAACTCTGAGCCCTTTCACCAATTGCATTCCCATAAAATTACAAGGAATCAGTGCGCAGATGACTTTATATTGCCTGATGACCAACTCATGCCACCAAATTAGCTTTGACCCATCAAAGCATGAACTCTACAAAACCTCTGAAGGTGTCCTGTGGTATCTGGCACCAAGATGTTAGCAGTAGATCCTGTAAGTTGTGACGTGGGGCTTCCACGCATTGCACTTATTTGTCCAGCAGATCCCACAGATGCTCGATCAGATTGAGATCTGGGGAATTTGGAGGCCAAGTCAACACCTTGAATTCTTTTTCATGTTTCTCAATCCATTCTGCGTGTTATCCTGCTGAAAGAGGCCAGTGTCATCAGGGAATACCGCTACCATGTAGAGGATTCTTGATCAGCCTTGGGTGCCCAAGGGACCCTTTAACTGGGTGGCCTTTCTTGAACTATTTTTGCTAAGTACTAACCACTGCATACCAGGAACACCCCAAAAGACCTGCCATTTTGGAGATCCACTCATCTAGCCATCACAATTTGGCCGTCATCAAAATCACCCAGAGTGGTGGTGCAGTGGTTAGCACTGTTGCCTCACACGTCTGGGACCAGGGATTCAGTTTCTGGCATAGCTCTGTGTGTGTGGACTCTGCAGGTTCTCCCTGTGCTGTTGTGGAGTGTCTGGCAGGTACTCTAGGTTCCTCCATAGCCTAAAAACCTTCTAAGGTGAAAAAAGTTACCAAATTGCATGTGAGAGTGAGTTTGCCCTGTGGTGGGTTGTTGCTTGTCCATAGTTTCCAGGATAGGCTTTTGATCTCCTGCAACCCAGAAAAGGACAACTGGGTACAGAAAATGGGTGGAATGTTGTTCAGATCTTTGTGCTTGCTTATTTTTCCTGCTTCCAATACAAAAACTTCACAAACTGGCTTGAATAATATATAATGGAGCCCTTGATAGGTGCCATTATAAAAAGATAATCAGTGTAATTCACTTCACTTGTCAGTGATCAGTGTATATACACAGTTGAAAGTGAGTTCAGGGTCAGGCCATTTATCCTGCACCTCTGCAGCACTTCATGTGACTTGTCATAATGTAATTAGGGTCACGGGATATGAAACTGTTTTTATCATGTGCAAACCACTGACTTGGACTAGGGCTAAGTGACACGATTAAATTCCCCCACGATAAATTTATCTGGGGGTGTTCTCCCATGATACATTTCTCTGAGCAAAAATATCACAGTATGACAAAAATGTTATTATTAGAAGCCTGCCTTACACACTCTCATGTCCTCTCAGAAAAAACGTCCCCCACAATAAATTTTGCCTAGTTCCCCACAAAACATTTTATGTACCAATAAAATGTGCAGAAATATAAAGGCTAGTGATGAGAAAACAATGTAAACTTTATTATAAAATACTTTATAATAATAAAATAACTGTTTGAGAAACACTGACTTGTACAATGTTCGGTAACGCTTTACATTAACCGCACCTTCATAAAACATTCTGTGCACTGTTATAATACATTAATAATGCACTTATAGAATACTTACATTCAGCATGTATCTGCACCATAACATCCTAAAATAACATCCTTAAAAACAGCTTAAATATACATTAATAAACATTATCAGATTAAATGATTATTATTTTATCATATAATGTTTGTTTTCAGTGTATATTAAGGCTGTTAGGGTATGTGAGGATATTAAGGTAAACTTACATGCTTCTTATGAATGCTCTATAAATGCATTATGTAGGGGCACTGCATGTTCTATGAATGCACTATAAAGGCATCAGGAAGGTGCA
>JABFEB020000104.1:24738832-24749914 GCA_019775895.2 Stomatorhinus ivindoensis | reverse complement strand
TCGGTCCGCAATAACATCTAAGGAAGCTGATGTACGACAAAAATGATTTTTCACAGCTTAAAAAAGGTCCCCAGTGAGATTTGAAATGAGTCATAGGTGTTTTCAGAGAGCCTGGTGTTTCAGCACTTCACATAAAAAGCAGCAGAATCATTCATTCACAGACTATGCTTGCAAGGCACAGGCGCACAAGTACAAATCCTTCTATACTACAAACTCCTGTTGACAAATGGTACTATTAACCATTTTCCACACAAAACAGAAACTGTAATTGGACTAAGACAGATGCTTCTTGCCTGTTCAAAAAGGTTTACTATTATGTTAACTAAACAGAAAAAATACATACAGAGAGGGTCACATGATTACCAGCATAATTATAATGCATTTTTGAGGCACTGTTTGTTTTCTAACCTCCCAAGAAGAAAGCTGGTAACTGTTATTATCTCCTTCATACAGCTCCAGTGTTCACCAAGAGAGTTTAGGGACAATGTTTCCTTTATTACTTCTTCTATTAGGTGGGATTAGGCATGTTTTGCCTTGGCACAGTTATACAGCTGATCAACCACTTGCTCTTGCTTGAAATGTCATTTAAAATGTATGATTTGAACTGCATCCAACCAAAGAAATATAAAGTTAAAATCATGCATGGCTTGCAGCAATGGGGTGGCACAGTGGTGTGTGTATGTGGAGCTTGCATGTTCTCCTTAAGTTGTTGTGGGGTTTTCTTCAGGTAGTCCATTCGTTCCCAGTCCACACACATGCTCTTGCTAATTGGAGTCAACAAATTGTGTGTGTTTGTCTGTATCCTGCACTGGGTTGGTGCCCCATCCTGGGTTGTCCCCTGCCTTGTGCCTGTAGCCTATATTTTTGTACATTGTAACACCTCATTTTGCTTTCCCCACTATAGACTGCTTTAGTTTTTAATATGGCACTCTGATATAGCAAATAAAATATATTCTTATGTAAGATTACATATAAGGCATTACACACAGGGGCTGCTGTGAGTTTAGAATTTTCAGGCTTATGTGAGCAGTCCAGGAGCAGCCATTACAAACACAAATGCTCATATTTGCTTTGAAACTATCACCTTACAGACCTTGGCAGTGACCCACCCAAAATTTCAGCTTGAAACTGCTATTCTTCCTGATGTAGACCATATATGTTCTGTAAATCTATGCCTGACCAAGAACTCACTCAAATTACAGCTGCTTTAACAGTTAATGCTGTGGTTTTTTTTACTTGACCTTACCGAGTTGACTATGTTGTCTTGTGATATCTGTTGGCATCCTCTGGGATTTGAATCAGATAGTCAGAATCATCCACCCATCTTCTAAATATTTATGGTTGTAAGGGTCATGGGGGCAGGGATCTGGAGCTTATCCAAGGCAATACAGGGCACAAGGCTTGTCGTGGCATCTTACATTAGGCCAATGCCCTGATAAGAGTCGGAAAAAGACCCAGTTACATAAACACGTGTAAGCTCCCCAATAAATTTCTAATTTTTATGTTTTTATTTTAAATTTTTATTTTTAATTAATATTTTTATTAAACTCAAGAATATAAAGTTGCTAAAAAGATAAGAAAAACAAAAGAGCGCATCTGAACCTGGATTAAATAAGCTAAAACACACAGCCCGTAGATCTGTATTGAGAAGCTCTATGCAGCTTATATACTGTATTCCTCTGCAGACTGATGGCATTCCACTACATACTAAACCTATCCTAATGAGGCTATGTAGACCTTACCCCCTATTGGAATTTCATAATTAATCAATCGTGAAAATGGGTGGCATGGTGGTGCAGTGGTTAGCACCAGGCTTCAGGTACCCGCTAAGGTTTTGTGTGTGGAATCTGCAGGTTCTCCACATGTTGTCGTGGGGTTTCTACCAAAAACATGATGAGGCTAACTGGTGTTACCAAATTGCCTGTATGTGTGCGTGACTGACATACAAGTGTGCCCTGTGATGGATTGGCACCTCATCCTGGTTTGTCCCCTGCCTTGTGCCCTGTGATGGATTGGCACCTCATCCTGGTTTGTCCCCTGCCTTGTGCCCTGTGATGGGTTGGCACCTCATCCTGGTTTGTCCCCTGCCTTGTGCCCTGTGATGGATTGGCACCTCATCCTGGTTTGTCCCCTGCCTTGTGCCCTGTGATGGATTGGCACCTCATCCCGGGTTGTCCCCTGCCTTGTGCCCTGTGATGGATTGGCACCTCATCCCGGGTTGTCCCCTGCCATCCCCCTGTGACCCTGAATAGAAGTGGCTTCTGAAAATGGATGGAATAATCTTTAAAAAATTACATTTGTAAAACAATTTTCCTAGAATACAATTCAGAACACTAATAAATAACAAAAACATTTTTCATATAGAGGTAAATGTATTTCATTATACTTAGTATAATTATACTAAATTGTACTGGACAACCCAAGTTATATTTACCAAGGCCTTGATTGGTCTTGGACAGGATGCACACATGCATACACTCACATACAGGGAATTTAGAAATACCAACTAACCTAATGACGTGTCTTTGGACAGTGGGAGGAAACCCACATGACACAGGGCAAAGAAATTCCACACACCTACACAGCAGTGGAAGAATTCAAACCTTCAAGCCTAGAGGTGTGAAGCAACAGCGTTACCCAATGAACATCCCTCACCTTTGAACTTTAAAATTTTACTGTTCCTCACTTCAGTACACAAAGAACCAAACCTTTGCCCCTCACAGGTTGTAAACAGGAAATATTCTAGCAAAAGAAAAACAAGTGAGTTAGCAAAAAATGAGATTTAATTTACAAATAAGCAACTCCCAACTGTCGTAAGAGCTCCTGACCATACGCAGAGTGATACATCTTCAGAGGATAATCTGAGAATCCAAACTCCAGTAATTTCATGGTTTGAGTTACAGTTTACAGTTAGTACTGATTCTTCCCTTATACAAAAAGCCTCCCCATCCAAATTACAAGCCCATTTCATTCAAGGTCTTGATAGATAATTGTTAAATTGGAAGTTAACATATGTAAGACAACAAATGCAACACAACAAAGACGTTACTTATTTCAAAAGCTAAAAATGTCCAAGAATTTACATTAGGTGTTTATACTGAAAATCTGATTGCTAAACACCTTTTGTTAGGGGAAGCAGGTCAGGAAGCCAACCAGAGGTTACCGGCTTGCATGACAGAAGTGAACGAGGAACATTTCTAACCATCTAGGACTGGGGTCCCCAACTATTTTTCCCCCCAAGGGCCAAATTCAGCAACACAAAGCCAAGGTCCAATAAGCCCTGGTTGTGGAATAAACTCCACCAGTAGAGGATCCCAATCAAGGTGAGTCTTCAATTTCCAAGAAACACAGACACCTCAGACACAAAAAAGGAGCAGATGCAACTCATTCTGAAACCCGTCATTTCAAATCTTAGTTCAGGAATAGGAAACGAGAAAAGTACCCTCACTGCTGGTTGTTGGCCCAGGTCAGTCTCCATTGAAATGCTACGTGGCTGTTGTAATTTGTAGCATTTTACCCAATAAGATGTTAAACATTTTAAAATATATATTTTACTCTACTGCTAATTGATTAATAGCGACATTATTACATTTACAAAAACTGGGTTACTTATAAACATCTTTTGTCCTCAGAGCTATTCCAGGATACTTTTACAATTTGAAAATTAATGTATACTCAGCCATTAGCAGGTTAATAAAATTTAAATGTGCAAGATTTAATCTATTACCACCATTTTCAGCTCAACCAGAATAAAAAGAAACAGATAGGATGCCGCTGTTAAATACATCAGCCATAGAGGTTCGGGGTTAGCCTGAATCCTATTCATGGAAGTAAGGATGAGGCTAGGGCCACCAGGAAAGTGATGGTAGCTCACTACAGGAGACACACACACACACTTTGGGAAATTTAGGGTTTTTGACAGGTCCCACAACATTTCTAAGTATAGTACAGTTTACACATTGACAACATTGATATGAAACTTTTTCAGAAACTATTTTATGCTATTGTGTGCAGGCACTTTTTCTGAAGTGCACATCATAGCTCTAGCATTAACAGTCATGCTAGTTTTTGATTCTCTATTGCAGCTTAGACCTGGTGAGGCAAAACTATAATTAAGTTTCCCTACTGCAGTCACAAATTATGGCCTACAAGTAATCCAAACACCTGCAGACAGTGTGGCCCTCCACAGAAGAGGGATTCCCATTGTGCCTGAGACGCCTGTTAAGTAAAGCTGCCCACACACATGGAGCTTAGCATTCCTACAAGATTCACAGTCTCAATTCTACAACCCTAAAAGTAGATTGTTAAAAACAAAAAAAAAAAAAATTAGACTGGCCAGGCACATTGCCATTTCATTGTTAAATGCCCATCACTCACCGTGGAATCTGACGACATCCATTAGAAATCTACAGAAAGCCTTTTAAAATAGATTCTCCACTTTTTTATTCACTCAACATACTGCCCTACATTTCACTCTCCTTAGATGTAGATCACACAAAGTGAGCAGATTTATTAGTTCTGTACAAAATTAAATGAATCATATAAACTGTACATTTCTTAATCATGCACACAAATTCCAACAAGGACAAAAAGGTTTTAAACAAATATATTTACAGTATCCTGTTGTAACAGTGACCTCTGCTGCCAAACAAACCAAACTTCTTGTTTGAAGCAACATCAAATACAGAAGTAGAGCTTCATTTTATTCCCCAATCTTTCACCATACTAACAGTCACTTCCTTTTCTGGGGGCTTCTTTTTCCATCCACGTGTGTTTTGAGAGCAGATGGTCAGTCATTGATGTTGATTCTGCCAAGTGCAACTCATGACAGCAACAAAAAGAAGGACTCAACTGCAGGTCTATGATTACTGGGGCAGAGGGCAGACGGAATGCTCACTCAATCTCAGTGAAACGAGCAAACATGGCCTTGCGGACAGCATCTTTGTAGGTGTCGGATGCAGACAGGCTGTAAGAGCTGCCTTTGGTCCCCAAGCCTGCTCCCTTTGTCCTTAACTGAGTCTGGAATGGGAGAAAGCAAGAAAACGGATCAATCAAAACTGCAAGGTGCCGCTGCGGAACATCATAAAGAGGTCTTCCCCGAATGTCACTGCACGACTGACCTGTATGGGCGCTGTGATGCCCTGCTGGTTGCGGCCTAAGCCTTTGCCCTCCTGCCAGCCCATTGCCTGTAGCATCTTGCTCCCAATATTGTCACTGTTCAGGCCATCCTTGGTGGGCTGTTCGTAATTCCTGCATATACAGAAGCCACATCTCTTTTAGGTAGAATTCTTAATTACTAATGAGAGAACACAAAACAATCCCACCACCAAGTCAATGAATTTATTCATGAATCCAAGTTAATACATAATTACGGGTTTGTAAGCCCGTAGCCACAATCCAAGACAGTCACTTACACAACTGGAGGCTGGCTAAATTTCTTCTTTTTAGGAACAGGAGGCTCCGGGATACCATATTTCTCCCTCCTTTCAGCTGCCCGGTCTCTGTACTTCATCTATACAAGAATTTCACTGGTCAGAACTGAAATAGTATTTTTTCCTATGAACTGAAGAACGCGTTTCACACTAAACAACTAGTACCTCAGATTCTTTTCTTTCCAAATCTTCCAGTTCTGATTCAGTCAATCTAGATCTTCGGTAAACTTCCAGATTTTTCTGGAAAAAGAATGAACAGGACTAGAGAACACAGCATCCTACTTGCGGAAACCAAAGCAGATAAGCTGGAATAACAGTATTTAGAACATGCAGGCCATTCATACTACAGTTTAATTAGAACTCTTCATTGTGCACACAATCCTGGCTCCTGCAATACAGAGAAAACCCAAAATATGTACCTTGTGCAGATCTGACAGCTGCTGGTGTCGCACCAGTGCTTCCTTGTTGGGAAACTGCCTCCGGCAAAGCAGACAGGCCATTTTCTTCCAGTCAGTGAGCCTGTCAGTGCCCTCCTCCCCTCGGTCAAACTCCAGCTCCTCAGGATCACTGTCTCCACTGTACGCAGCTACTAGACCACACTGCAAAAACAAGTCATTCTTTGTATAGTGAGACACTTCTACATATCCAATAATTAACACAATGCCACCATGGTTTTCAAAACACTAAGCATTGCACTACAAAGAATCAATTCATTTGGATGGTTATTCTTCAGTGGAGGGCAGAACCTTGAGATGACACCTGACATCCTCATTTTCCTATGCTTCTGAATATTACACACTGCAACTGCAACAGGCTCCAATTCATACTTCAGGACCGCACTCTTCACCTTCACAGAGTTGTCATCGTCTCCATTCTTCACCGTTTCTGCCACCAGCTGCTGCTGCTGCTGCGGTGATGACGGAGGCTGCTGCGGCTGCTGCTGTTGTTTCTCCAGTGTCCCAGCCTGCTGTGAAGTCCCCACATCATTAACTTGATATGTAAATGTTTATGGGGTTCATCAATGCTTAAACAGAGCGGCAGGCAGATGTGTGCCACTGCTGAAGACTTGTTTCTCTGCAGTGGCACAGTAAAGAACGCAGAGATACCTTCTTCTCAAAGAGGGAATAGCCTGCATCTGCAGCCGCAGCTTCCTTCCTTTCCTCCTGGCTCACTGGCTGAAAGCTGCTCTTAAAATTCTCCTTCTGCTTGTTGAGGCTCTTTGCCCAACGCTCCATATCCTTCGCGATCTAGGAGAAACATACATCCAGTTGACCAAACCCACATGAACCAGCAAACCTCCAACTATGGAATTTAATCCCAGAACTCAGGGGCACGTTAACCACATGGATGTATTAATAGTGCAGGAAGGGAGGCAGCTTTGAAGGCCTTGCTGATCTGGCGGTCAGACTGAAAAACTAGTTCAGGCACCAAATCCTGTCTTAAGTGAGGTGACAGGTAGCATAGCCTGAAATATCACCATGTTATAGTGGGAAATAAGTATGGCGTGAGTAACCTGTTGGGCAGTTTTGTTTTTGGGTTTCTCTTTCTTCTCTTTGGGTTCTTTCATATCCTTGCTTGCTGGTGCCGTGTTGGAATCTCCAGTCTGAGCAGAGCTGTTATCAGCTGCTGGTATGTAAGCCTGTTTCTCACTGTCCCAATACAGATACTGCTGAGTCTGGGAGTTGTAGTAATACTGAAGAGGAAAAAAATGCTCTAATAAAGAAACACCACTGGCCAGGGTTTGGTGCAACAGATAAATACCAAGTAACGGCGAATAAAAGGGTAAGCATTTTTATGTGAGAAACACGTGAAGTACTTCGGATAAATATGATTGCGTTAACAGCAAGCCTGAATCAAGATCTGCAGACTTCGATATTAAAATAACTGACAGGCACAGAAGTAGGTATAACTGCCGAAGGGGGAGTCGATAGGAAACGCTTACCTGACTGTTTGGGTCATAGTATAGGCCTGACTGTGGGTCATAATAATAACCTGA
This sequence comes from Stomatorhinus ivindoensis, assembly GCA_019775895.2. Lineage (NCBI taxonomy): Eukaryota > Metazoa > Chordata > Actinopteri > Osteoglossiformes > Mormyridae > Stomatorhinus > Stomatorhinus ivindoensis. Next base: position 24,742,486 of record JABFEB020000104.1, on the reverse strand, counting down.
GGATTCATCATACTGGTAGGTTGAGGTGTCAGGAACGGCTGTAGAGGACCACCACACATAGCCATTTTAACATAAAACAATGAGGTCTGCACCACAAAAGCATTTTGCCCTTTGTGTTACTAACAGTGCACTGGGTTCCCATTCAAAACTGGGATCAGAACGGTGCATGTTAAAAGAGGCATCTCCCTAGTCATTGGCACTTACAAGTAGTAGCTGCTCTTACCCGTCTTGCTCTCTGACGGGGCTGTGGTAGTTGCTGCTGCTGTGGTTGCAGCAAACGTAGGAGGTGCTTTTATGGTGGCTGTGGCTGTGATGGTTGCGGACGGGGCTGTAGCCATCTCTGTGCTCTGAGAAGACTGTGCTACCTGGAATGCAAAAAAAAAATAAATAAAATACTTGAGTAAAAACCTTGGACTGCACTACATTTTCATGGGTTCAAGCTACAACTCGAGCTGAACTTGAAAGACATGGCCCAACTGAAGCCTACTTTTTTTTTTTTTGCCTGACCAAGTTAAAGATTTACAGCATAGAAGTAAATTTTGTCTACTGATGCTTCGGGGCTGTTAAACTCCAGCTTGTGATGGGCTCCAAGTACAATACTCACCTGGGTGACAGGCTGGCTGACAATATGGGGCTGAAAGACCTGTGCGCTCGGAGAGACCACCACCCCAGAGACTGCTGGAATGCCAGGGGCAGCTGCAACGGTACAGTGCAAATCAGCAAATCACATTTCCACACCACTCATCTGTGCCTGACACTGACTCATACATTCACTTCCATCTGTGATACTGAGTTGTCTCTTACCTCCAAGTAACCCATCGCCACGTGTGGTGTCCAGTCCTCTTTGCTGTTGGTAATATGCACCGTACTCCTGACCATACTAGAAGTTATGCAAACCATTACTATTCAGCATCTGAGAAGTTTTTCCCTCTTTTCGGCTAACAGCATTAAAAAATCCGGAGCAAAAAAAAGGACCTTCCGAGGAATTTTACGTTGAGACCAATCTGAGTATAGACCAATTCAATAGCGCAGGTACTCACCTGTGCATACTGGGCAAAGCCTTCCTGCAGGTAATTATAGTCTAGTGCTCCCTCCCCACCCTGTTGAGGCTGATAGAAATGAGATGTTAGCAACCTGACGGCCTTGGGCTCATGCTATCCAGTTCCAAGAACGACGGCCTAATACCTGGCTGGAGGACCACTGAGCGGCAGCTATGGCTGTGCTGGCCACAGAGAGGGCACTGATACGATTTCCCTCTGGCGTAACCAGATCCCTAAGCACAGGCAAAAGCATGGAGTCTCATCGTGCATCGCAAACCTTAAGAATTTACTAGAAATAAACCTGGTCTCCCCCCCAAAGCGAAAAACAGTTACAATTCAAAGGACTATGAGAAGTCACTGGCCAAATGGATCCACCGTTACTATTAATGCATTTATTGATGCAAACTGATTTGTAACTGATGAAACTCTTGCCTTATGGGTACTTTAGCTGTACTGTACTCAATGAAAAGATGCTGAAATTGAGACAGCCAACTCACTTCCTAGTGCTTTTTGCATAATCCACACCAATGGTCTTGCCATCGAGTTTGAGTGGGGGTTGAAGGCCTTGGAGGATGGTGAGAAGCTGAGAAGCTTCCTACAAAAGAGGATTTTATAAGGAACCAATCACTAAGACGAAATGAATTAGAGGTCCGTTTACCATCGAATATTTCCAGAAAATTACTTAGCTCTGGGTATAGAAAACGTTTCTAATCAATGTGGCAAATCAAACATGCATGATCCCAGCCTACCAGTGGGGAGGAAAGCTGCACAAAGGCAAAGCCCCGGTTCTGTCCAGTCTGCTTGTCTTTGATCAGTCTAATATTGCTTGCTGAAAGGTTGGCATAGGGTGCGAGGGCAGCCATGATGGCCTCCACCGTTGTGAGTGGGGCAATGTTTCTCAGGATGATTGCTATCAAGACAATGAAGTTATAAGGCGGCAACGAATACACAACATGCAGCAGCTACAGCTATAATCGACTGCTCAGTTATTCCATATTAGCAAAACATTCAGTAAACATTTTTATTCAAATCATAAATTAACGAATTAAGAAAGCAGGCCATGCTTACTGTCACCATAGTAGTCTCCACTTTGCTGGGGCTCAGTCACTGTGCTGGGTGCAGTAGTCTCACCTTCTGTTAAAACGCAAAGACAATTCGTAAAAAAAATCAGAAAACAAGAAACCATGAGGGTCAACTAACGATCAGATCTTCCGAGAGCTAAGAACAGTGACAATGCAGGTGTTTCCATCTTGGAAGTTCCTATAATACATAACCAGGGAAAACCCAAGAAATGACGCCTTGGTGAGAGGGAGCACTGAGATCCATCAGGATGTTAGGGTATCAGGGTGGAGAGCTGTCCAACTATTCACCTCTGCACAAGGAACCTAAGCGACTGCACACAACATCACAGCAGCCTGTGTGCCTGGGGGCTACCAGCAGCACTACTCACCAACTTTGGCTGCTCCACACCTGAAGCACTTCAGCCTCCTTCGGAAATTATACAGTCCACACTGCAAGCAATCGGTTACATCATTTTTATTCATAAAACCACCAAGTGGCTGCATTTAGCCTGCTAAAGCCGCAAGGGAACACCATCCTGAAAGCGATTCTTACTGTGCATATTTTTTCAGCCACAAGATAGCATAAAAAAAAAAATTTAATTAAAAAAAAATCACAAAAAAAAACAAAAACAAAAAAAAAAATTCAGAAGCGGTAATTTGCAAAACATGCAAAAGATGGACCCAAAACCTGTTTGTGCAAAGATACCTGGCAATCAAGCCAGCATGATAGTTGGGGTAGAAGCAGGTACTTACAGTGTTGCACAGCCAGTCTTCAAACTTCTGTCGTGGGGTACTGTACTGCATCACCACATTCTTACCCTGGATCACCAGCTGCTTCTGCAATATGAAGGCAACGCACACAATTATTTCGGTTCATTGGGGAAAGGGGGACAACATGGGCTGAGCAGGTCTGACAATTTTCACTGCAAGAACAAGCCCAGTTGAGTTGGAAGGGGAAGTCAGGGAGTCCCATGAGGATTTTAGGGATGAGGTGGAAGGTGCTAGCTGAACAGGTTGTGTGCATTCTAAAGAGAAGTCTAATGGTGTATCGGACCCGAGTGCTGCCGGGTTGCCAGAACCTGGCACCGGAGCAGTGTGTGAAAAGAAGCCAAGGAAGTCTTCATATGCAACTCAATTGTGTGAGAACCTAGAATCAAGGAATGTCTCCACAGACCAGGAAATATTTCAAGACAACAATTAAGGATTTTAAAAAACAAGTTGCTCAAAACCACACAGCTTCAATATCATACACCTATCCGTAAACTCTCGAGGTTGTAATATAGCAAACCAAGGAATGGCTAGAGCTTAATTTTCACTAAAGATTAAAAATAAATCCAAATTATAGTACCACGTTTTTACATTAACCCTGTGTTATATAAACCCCACACTGCTTGAAATAAAAAAAAAAAAAAACACAAGTACGACACAGCTATAGCAATGAACATATCCAGGAAAATTGCTTAACTTGCTAACTTAACAGCAAAGCTAAACTACTGTTCCGTAGAACATTCTTTTCCACCACAGCAGGTGCAAAATTCACTCAAAACGTTTCC
>JABFEB020000104.1:24703859-24738810 GCA_019775895.2 Stomatorhinus ivindoensis | reverse complement strand
CCCCCCAAAGACCGAAAACCCTGGAGCAGCATCAGAAACAGGATCTTCCAGAAATGGGGCTTAAGACAGTTGAAGACGTGCAAGGAATTTAAGAGGAGACTTCTGCAATCCCATTGAAGTCCACGTTTAACCTTCAGCAACAGACCTTCCAGAAAACATCTACAGAGTCATTGTTAAAAAATGACCCATTGGTCTTGGTGCCCTGAGCTTTATTTTCTTTTGAAACCATGGAAGTTCCTCATGGTTTATTCTTCCCTTCGCATTCTAATTTCTGTGTTCTGATCCCCAAGATACAATCTAGACTTGGCGATTGTGAAGCAACCTGATTGGTCTCCATCCATCGGGTAGCATCTTGCAAGTGATAAAACTCCACGAAGGCGAAACCTCGGCTTATACCTAGAGACAGCATTCAGATATAGACGGGAGTTGTGTTAGTCAAAGTTCGTTGGCATAATAATCAAGCTGTCACAAACTGCTTCGCGACTCAGATACCCAAACAACAAAATGGGGGTGACGATCTGGGTATGTCACAAATTTTTGCCATAGCAAGAAACCCATTGCGAAACAGCCTCGCCATACAATCATGCAGTTATGCAACAGGTTTCCCTCAAAAATAGGATGAATATTTTGGGAAAGCATAAACCTACTTACCTCATCACTTATCCCCCCCGCTTGACACATAAGAACATAAGAAATTTACAAACGAGGCGGCCATTCGGCCCATCAAGCTCGTTTGGGAGCTATAATACAGAATATTTTTAAGACGTACATTACGAGGGAAGAAAATGACCATTCCTTTGCTATGGCAAAAAAAGTCTGAATGGAAGCAGATTGGCCCTGAGGTGTCAAACTGGGAAGAGGACATGTTTGTGTTCATGACTCTCACCTGTCCTCTTCCTCTTCAGCCGGACATCTGCAGGCTTAGGTCCCTCCAACTGATCTATAGCTGCCCGAACCTGATCCAGAGAGAGAGAAAGACATTTTATATTTCATTAACCAAAGGTTAACCCAAGGCCATCAGTAAAGAAAGCACAACTTACATCTGCCTCGGTGACCTGGTGGGGGAGGCCCCTGAGCATGATAGTCTTGCTCTCCACCTCCTCTCCAGGTTCATCCCTATAGTCCTGGTCCATGTAGTCCCCATCAGAGTGGTACCCATCTTCAGACCTATCACTGTTACGCCGTTTCCTCTCTCGCTGTGAGTAAGCAGCAAACACAGATCATCATACAACGCATAACGATTATCAGTTAAACATATGCTTTTACTTTTCTTTACAGTATAAAACCAATTCTGTTTTCAATCCTATCGCGAAGTTAAATTGATACAACAGCAATCCTGGCCACAAAAGAATACAGTTCCAATCTGACGTATACCACCCCCAAAGGGGTAGTATCACTAACACACAAAAGCACAGAAATCGAGGCTCTCACCTCAGGGCTGTCCTGCCTACTGCGCTCCCCCTCGTAGCGGTCGGCCCGCCTCTCATCGCCCCAGCGCCGTGCCTCATACTCTCGTTCCAAGTCCCTGTCTCTCCTCTCTCGCCAGTCGCCATCATCCCTGGATTGGTCCGGCCCATATCTGCCACTCCGCTCTGTGCGACTGACTCTGCGTACACGAAATCATGCGGATCACACTCCCAAGGCTTTACATGGGGACAGCTAGCCAAATATCACATGTACAGACTCAAACAACAAGTTGAACGTTGTGTTTCACAAAGTTTTGGACCGTAATAATATCAGAATCGTCCATCATATTCAAAGGGGTAGTATCATGATGAATACATATTTTTAAAAAACGGTACAGGTTTACAATCTGGTATAATTGCAAAATATACATATTTACATTCAACATCCATCAAAATGGCTCCCTTATTAATTGTCCATGACACAGACAGCTAGCTCAATGTAGAATAGGAATGAAAGGCTCAAAGCAAAACCTTTATGCAGGTGTTGGGAAGCATTTTCCCTTTTCAGCTAACCAACTGGGAAGCAGCTGATAAAGGCCAACTGGTAAAATTCTGATATTTTATAGTAAAATGCTATACAATGTCACTCAGATCACATACTCCTAAAAACTAACTGCTGGATTTAATGCGCATTATTGTATTTTCTAACAGCAGCACAATGCATACATACATACCTTTTATCGGCTCCCATTTCAGAAGATCCCGAAGACTCAGTCTCACTTCTCACAAGATTCTGTGGAGATATTTCACAAATAAAGATGACAATAAATGAGACTATTCCTAAAGAAAGGTGGCCAACTAACGTAGCTAATCTACACAAGCAAGCATGATGGTTTGACTTGTAACTATCACCGCTTCTACCGGCGTCAAAACGCGGCCTATAAAGGTTGACCAAAAACAGGCCAATTTCACTTGAATTTTTAACAGACAACAATAACGAACATTCCGAGTGACAAAACACTGACAGACATTGGAAAGAAACCGGGGAAACGCAACCGTCCTCCATTTTTTCATCGTCGCCAGTCGCTGCCAACAGCTCCGCGCTAACCATCAAATAAAGCGGTCAGATATTTCAGCTAACTCTATACTCCGTACTCATTTACTGAGAAGGAAAATAATAAAAACACGCTTCAAGAATTATGAAATTTTATATACATTTCCAGCAGTGTTTCGTGGGATATTAAGGCGAACCGGTGACCGCCAGCTAACTAGCAAGGATGCTACGTTTGACAATTGTACGTGTCGCAGAAAATACAGCCAGCAGCGGCTGACATGGTGCATAACTCATAATTTTACTTACTTAGCTGAGCAACATATTTTTCTGTGAATAAACCAAACAAAATCTATTTATTTTGTAAATCTCGACCTGTCGATGATACATAACCACCATTTACAAAATGGAGACTGTTTCACCGTAATAAATTAAAAACAAATGTAACTTGTAATTTACACCTATAGTCCTTAAGCAAGTTCAGAACTTACCTCTATTTTGTGAATTCGTATGCTGCTTCACAAAAAAAGAACCTTAAATTGGATATTTGATAATACTTCTAACAGCTGGAGTCAAGGTCCTCCCATACTAATCAACTGGAAATAAAGATGTCTGCCTCCCTTCTCGCCCCGCAGCGATGACTTCCGGTTTGCGGTGTTCGTCTTCCTCGACGAGTTTTATGCGGGGGTGGAAGCAGCTGAAATGTGTGACTCGCCATCTGCTGAATTGGAGTGTGACCGAAAAGCAAATTTCCGTAAACGAAATGAAAGTCCAAAAATGTGCAGCGAAGAAGGTGAAACGGCGAAAATCCACCCCCTGGAGTTGTTGACGGAACATCCCATCTCACATTTAAAAATAAAGGCGTAAATGTTTCATTCAGCATTAGTCAATGTCAGACTATCATTACCTCATCCTCTCAGCACTGGGAAAATAATATACTATTTCTCTAAAAAAAAATCCTTCCTCATGTCTGTGATGCCACTATACTTAGTGAGACATTCAATGCAGAAACATCCAACAGTCCCAATCTATTTTGTTGCTATCATGTTGCAGTCTCCCCTGGAGGCATGAATTCAGGTCCCACTTCTAACACTTCTTTATAGGGCGGCATGTGACTCTGGCTGTGATTAGAAGGTTGCAGCCTTTGTCTGTATGTTCATACAGAGTGATATGCCAATTGGGCCCTTGAGCAAAGGCCTTAATTCCAATTGTTCCAGAATGAGCTGGCTAGGCCTTGTGCTGTGACCCCCAAATTTGTTCTCACCCGTATATGTATCCACGTGTCTCACGGAGAGCAAGATGCGATAGGCAAAAACACCATTTCTCTTCAGGGATGATTCTATTAATCCCCAGAGCTGTCATCTAGAGTAGGGGGCTCCTGGGGCAAAAATGGCTCTGGGGAGAAGCCAAACAATCTACAATCCAACAAAGATCTCCAACAAAAGATAGCATCATGTATAAATACCTTGGCTGGAATAGGGTTTCCAGCATCCAACCCTACATACAAGCCTGTGGTCCTTTTTACCGGCAAGTCCCTGGTAGCCAGTCTGCCCACGTAACCTGGCTGGGCTCAGCCTAAAATACCTATATGGAGCCACCCTGTGAGGGTGGGGGTCAAGTACATTGTTATTTGGAAGTCAGGTAAGAGGGAAAAGGAAAGATCCAGTTGGATTAGACTGTGGCAATGGACACTGACTCTGTGAATGTGGAGCATTATCGCTCAGATGGGGAAGGAGCTCAGCTGCTTCAGCGATGGGTGGATCCTGCTTTCTCAGTTGTAGGTTGATTTGCATAAAAGTGTCTACTAAATAAATAAACCCCTATTATTCCCCCCCCCCCAAAAAAATACCCTTCAGTTCTCCAGTACCCATCATTCTTTAATTGCACAATATGCACAAATTTTTTACATTTTTGCAAGCTCTTTGTATTGTATTGTTCTTATATATTTGTTTATTGATTATATTTATGTGTAGCACCATATCTGAGCTGGGCAAGGGGTTACCAATCCTGAAGGCTGTGCAACTGGAGTTTTTACTAGTGGGTTCTAGACAACTAAAAATGACTTCTATCATCCTCCCCTGGGTTCCTTTAAATCGAAGCTAGATAAGATTTTAACAACTCTGAGTTATTAGTTAATTTCTCCCCAAACGAGCTTGATGGGCCGAATGGCCTCCTCTCGTTTGTAAATTTATGTTCTTAAAAGGAAATGATAATTGAAAAGGGTAAAATCCATGGACAACAGTGCTACATAGGGATGGATAGAGATCCATGGAGGGGTAGGACTGGGAAGAATGGCCTTGTAGATCTTAGCCCGCAAGGCATATTGTTACTGAATTTTTGTGTCATGGATTGTCCATAATTAACATCATGTTTTAACACAAAAAGGTGCACTATAGAATAAAATACTACAGACATTACCTGACATTTTTTGCACTGTTGTTGTTTATTGTTGTCCATTATTTGTTACTATTACTCTATAAATGTGTGTAATATGCTAATGGATATCTGCAATTTCCTTTGGGATAAAAAAAATATCTATGATCAACTTTGTGTTTGAACCACAGCTTTCATCAGGAAAAATGGCTGGAAATGGTGAATATGAAAAGCTATCACTAAACAAGGGAAATGATCTGATCTTGTTTTAATCATGAAATCCACATTGCAGAAACGAAGGCAAAAGCCTGCACAGATGAGCCACTGAAACAAACAAGAGAACATTTTCTAACTCATGAGAAACCTTTCAGTCAAAGCATTTTCCAGTTTAAAACTGGAACATAGTTTACCACAAAAGAAACAGCCAAGATATGCATTCATTATGCAATGCACACAACAATGTGTTAAGTATATTAGAGGCAATAAAGATGATCATTTAAAAAAACTTAATGGATATATTTAGACTTAACTGTATCCAATACAGCAAATGTACAAATAAAACTACCAAATTGTCATTATGTTACATAAAACATTTAGTGTAGATATTTTTTAAAGTACCATGGCTATATTAATGCTTGCGTACGACTAACATTAAAAATGCTTTTTAATATCCTTTATTGTCTCAACACGAAATCCAAAATACAACGGTAAATGTACACATACAAATTAAAAATCAAAACTGATGTAATTTTTGAGATAAAATCATATAAAGAAATGCGACTTGGCACTCATTCTCCACTTGTGTGATGCATGGATGCTTTTCTGATCTTCCATTGCACATGAATCATCTTAGGTCATCTTAAAAAGCAGTGAGCCAACGTTTCAGAAAACACAAAACAGCAAAGCAGAGAAGATTTTCTTTACCACATATAAAGCCACAAAACACTGCAATTAGCATTTTCTGTGGTGGCATTACAGCTTTCTATGCCTGTTTGGTTCAATCCAGCTGCGTTTCATGTGTTTTTTTTAAACAATTCAAAATGTCAGCTCTATGACATAAGGTTTCAAAATGACCATTTCCATAATGGAACAAGTGTGTGTTTAAAAAAAAAAAACACACAGGGAATGATGAGTAAGTACATCGGATTTACAGTGCAGTATTTGAAGCTTTCACAGCAATATGAAGCTTAAGAAACCATTACAACACAGCACAATTTGAAAGTGTTCATAAGTGGTACCAAGACTCACAGATGTATGTTAAAAGAATTAAGTTGCAAAATGAGCAAAAGAAATTCTGGTTGTCATTTCTTTAAGAAGACATAAATCCAGTCACGCTGCTGGATTTAAGTTAATGTCTCTCCTTTAGTGACCTGTGAAAGGAAGGGGGTAATAAGTATTTATTTACAATCAATGTCGAGTCGTTTCAGAATTTTGTGCACAATAAATCAAATATTATATATATATAAAATAAAAAATCACCACTTACTCTTGCCTCGATATACTCAATTCTCCTCTCCAGGGCAGTCAGCTTCTCATTCAAAGTGGCCAAGCGAGATCTACAGGACATGTCTAAGGAAGAGAGTAACGTAATCATGAAAACAAGCTACACCTCACATTCATCCACCCATCCTCCAGTCGCCATCAAGAGTACTTGCGGTAGAATATTATTATTATCAATAATAATAATAATAATAAATTGTTAAATGTAGAAAAAATCAAGTCCTCTAACAAGCGAAATTTACATCAATCATCTCTGCTACACGGTTGGGCTACATATTTAGTCCCCCTTGACAATCGCTATTTAACAATGTTGGCATTTATCTTCCTACAACGTCGTAAAATATGGTAGTTTTAAAATGCTGCGTTTCTGTGAAGCTAACGACGTTCAACACTCTTCCGTGAATCTCGGCCTTAAAAGACGGACGTTACCAGCTAACATTTGGGCGGCCTAAGAAATCAAGCGGAGAGGCTAATAAATACAATACCCACGAACCCTCTTCGACCAGGCATGGATACATTTGATAATTTTTTTTTAGGTAATTTAAAACACACTCCTTGAAAAATACAACATTTTCTCGCCGGAAGACACAAACACTTCGACAGTTAGCATCCGCTAACTATCTGGCTAAACTTGCTACGTTAGAGAGCCTGAAACTAGTTAAATGCCATAACGGGTACTCCGTGATTTGTATGATTGTCATCCCTACCGAAAGAATTTAGAAAATCTGCGATTTTCTTGATGCTGCTTGTTATAACTTCTATATATTCCCGATTAGCCCAGTCCTGATGAATCTCTCTTTGCACTGGATCCTCTTGACCGGCCATTTTCTTCCAGGTGTTATATGGCAATTCTGCCGCAAGGTGGCGCTAGTAATGAGGAAAGCCTCAAAATAGGCACCGCCCAGTTACCGAGAACTATGTTTATGCTCAGTTTATTAGCTCTGTTATTGTATGAAGATATTATAAATTGTAATCCATTCATTTTGTATTTTTGTTTGAAATGTACCACGAGTACAGTCAATTATATTATAATTTTGTAAATTTGCACGACCTATGAAACGTATTTAATCCTAATACAAAATAGTCTGAACCATATATAAGTTGTAATGAATCTGAAATGAAACTGAATGAATCTCCACAAACCACAATAAAAAAATACACCGCGACGTGGTGTGTGGCATTATAAATTGAATGTGCCTCGGATTTTCGAAGCATTTCCGAAATCTGTCATAATTCACACTAGGGGCAACATCTGCGGACACGTGTCTTAATTAATGTTGCACTTTAATATTGCCGCAGTATGTGGCCTTCAGAAATCATACGGTTAATGGAGTAATTTAGTATAATATTACGAAGTGGGCTAAGGAACCAATAAAACCTATAAATATCTAAATTTCTGAAAAAGGCTGGAAATCCCACTCGTCTGCAAACGCTTGATAGATAGGTTTTGTAGTTGTTTTGAAATTACACCTGCGATTTGGTATTTCTTGCTTGGGGGGCGGCAGAGCCCGCGGCGGCCCGGTACCGGCGCTGCCTGCGCACAAACACCCGTGACTCATTCACATCCGAGCCGTGCAGCCCTGGCGTCTCCATCCTTGGCGGCGGGACGATGGCAGAGGGAGGCGGACCCGAGCTGGGCGGCGGGATGCGGGCCGAACCGGAACCGGCGCGGCCTCGCACGGCCATGCCCTCGGCCGAGGATCAGAAACAGACCGTCGGGGTCCTGATCAAGACGCCGCTCAGAAAGGGGGACGACTGGTAAGCATGTTACCGTCATAAGCCGGGAAATCCCGGGGACTGCGGGCCTCGCCACTGGCCAAAAGCGGGTCCTCTAAAGCAAGGTGTGCCTGTGTATCTGGCTTTGCAGGTAGCCGGCTTTGCAGTATATTTCTCCGGGGCGGTTTGAACGTTCGTTGCGGGACAGAGAAGCGGCAGCTGCAGGGGGTCTCCGCTATGACTCCGTCTGTGTGGGAAAGCAGGATTTAGCTACAGCCAGTTCAAATTACCTGGCTCGTTTTAATGAATGACGGGAGTCACGCCCGTCAAAACGCCCCTATCTCTGCGTTTCCCCGCAGTCATCAGCAGCACGGTGCGGACGATGCTAAGGGACGGTCGCCCTGGTTATCATCCAGTTGGGGAGCCGCATTTGCCTCGTTAATCTGGCGGTTCTCTTGGCAGCAACTGCACCTACTGGTCCATCGCGGCGTCCAGGCCCGTCCCTAAGCGCAGGGTGGGCATCAGGACAGCTTCTGCCCAGCTTTGCCCTCTTCATGTGTGGCAGTGAGACAGTGGAATAAGCGTAGCTGCCACCAAGCTATTAATTTGGTTGCATTATATGGTCCATTGGAGGATCAATAGCCGTCCGTCTTTTTTGGCTGGCCTCGTATACCAGTCAGCATAAGGTTCTAAGCAATTACATTAATATTGCATTTTGTTTATATAACGAACACCGTATTTAATTCCAGAATATGGATAATTAATGTGCAGTTCCAATTCACCACATGTTGTCTTAATTTGGAGTCTGGAGCCTCAGGTAATATGATCATGAAAAGTATCTGGAATATTTCGGGCCTGACTGTTAATGGACAGATTTTGTAAATTCGATTAATGGACAAATGACTTGACAAAAATAGATTAATTGGCCAGCTGAGTCACTTACAGTTTTTATTTCACAAAATTTCACAAAGTGTTTTGGTATTGTCAGTAGATCCTTAATTTCTAGGCAATTAGGAAATACTAACAGTTACTTTGTTGGCAATTTTAAAACGTTTTTTTTTGGATGAACAAAAAAGCTTCACTGTGTGAATTTATGGTGAATTCATTCCTGTTGCTACAGACATTTTTGACGTCTTTTTTTACAGGTTCCTGATTGACACCAGGTGGTTCAAGCAATGGAAGAAATATGTGGGCTATGAGAGCTGGGACATGTACAATGTTGGGGAACGGAACCTCTTTCCAGGTCCTATAGACAACTCAGGACTTTTCTCGGGTAAATTCCATGTAAATCAGCATGTTAAGGTCACTTTTTTAACTTGATAAATTATATTTTTCAAATGTAATAAAAATCGTAGCCTCGAACCAATGTCAGAAGCCAGCAGATCTGCCACTTTGATATTTTAACTTATGCATGGTTGAAATTTTACATCATGAAAAATACCCCCAAAAATAGTTGTTTAGTCCTAAAATGGCAGCATGTTTTATCTGTGGATTGAGGGATGTGAGTTTTAAGAACCAGAATATTTGTCTGGTGGAAGAAAAACTAAATTTTCCTGAAAAGGAAAACCGCTCTCCCCCCCCCCCCCCCCATTTATTACTTATAAGGAGATGCAACTCACATTTGTTCTCATAGACCATGAGGCACAGTCCTTGAAAGAACATCTAATCGATGAGCTTGACTACATCTTGCTGCCCACTGAGGCCTGGCGGAAGCTTGTCAGCTGGTATGGGTTCTTAGAGGGTCAGCGGCCCATTGTCCGCAAGGTAAGCTGATGGGACATTTGGCAAGTAATGTACGAATTTGCTAATGCAGGAGGATAATGAGAAACCCAGCATGGAGTGCAAACAGTTTAAAATGTAGAGAACAACAGAATAACCAACCCACACATCACACATGTGTCTGGCCAGCATGAAAAACAGCGTAATTTAAGTCTAGACAAGGTAATACCAAACTTGCTTGCTAATTCTAACATCTATGCGAGGGCAGTTTTTGATCGGCTGCCGACACTATGAAGTAATTACGACTTTTTCGCAATCTCCCCACGAGGTATTTCTGCTGTCTAATACATCAGATGCATGTGGCTATTCCCTGGACCTATAGCTACTTGTACATGTGAAAAAGGTAAATACAGTATGAAAACTCTTAGTTCCAGAATATGGATAATTAATGTGCAGTTCCAATTCACCACATGTTGTCTTAATTTGGAGTCTGGAGCCTCAGGTAATACGATCATGAAAAGTATCTGGAATATTTCGAGGCTGATTGTCAATGGAAACATTTTGAAAATTCTATTACTGGACAAATGGCTTGACAAAAAATAGACTTTTTTAGCATTGAAATGTTTTTTTTTTTAGGTTGTGGAGCATGGAATGTTTGTGAAACACTGTAAAGTGGAAGTCTACCTCTTGGAGCTCAATCTGTGCGAGTTTAACAACATGGACAAAGCAGTAACTAGGCACTTCAGTAAGGCTGATACTGTAGGTGAGAGGAAAGAAGGGGGCATGTCAATTATTCTGAAGATCCTGTTTTGTTGGTTTTTGCATGTTTAATATTTAAAATCTAACGGTGATGAATCTTGTATGTGAAACAGGGAAGTAACTCCGCTTATGAAGAATTTAAAAAAGGAAATCTGCACGTTGAGGCATCCTTTATATGTACGTCATTGTCACTGTATAGGTACTATTGAAAAGGAGATGAGGAAGTTGTTTGGGATTCCCATGGAGAAAGAGACTCGTCTGTGGAACAAGTACATGAGCAACACCTTTGAGCAGCTTAACAAGATGGACAGCACAGTACAGGATTCCGGACTTTTCCAGGGCCAGGTGGGGAAGTGGACCAAGCCGGACTTACTTCTGCTCCGTTGTCTGTAAGCTGAGGCGTTAGGGAAGGTGATACCTGTTTCTGCCGTAAGTTAGGCTGGCATAAGATCACTGTGTGGACGGTGTCCGTGTGGAGATGGTTCAACTTTTTAAGCTTGTTTGAGAACACCAGACACCGCCATGCGCGATGCAGGGAGAAGAGGAGAATTGTAAACTCGTGGCCGTGTAGAGACAAAAATGACAAACTGGTGTGTAGATAAGATAAATAACATAAGGCTATTTAGTATGATTAATAAAAGGACAATGCATAGACCTGTTCTATAGGAGAGGTAAATGACTCCTGTTGTGATCTGGCGCTATATAGAAAATAAAATTAACTTGACCTTTAAGGGGGGGGGGGGGAGCACTGCCAGATTTCTCTTTTTGTGTCTGCTATGGGCCTGCAGATGCTGGTTATTGAACAGAAGAATGAGGATGGCACATGGTCCAGACAGCAACATGCCAAGTACGTGTTTTCTGATTCTCTTATCCCCTTATTATTGTGAAAGAAACTATATTACCCTAAAATTTGCCTTGTAATCATTTTGTAATTATTTGATTAGCTGCAGCACCGCCCTGTCCCCGAGCTTCACAAGCCCCTCACTGCTCTCCTCTAACTCCTGGGTGTCTTTGACTATGACCAATGGGGACAGCAGCATTTCTGGCTACGCAATGAACAGCAGTGCCTCATCTGACAACAGGTAATAGGTTCTTTTTTTCTCATTTTCAGTCCGACGCATTAAAAATGGTCTGTGGATGAGGTGTGCCTGCGATCAGTCTCTGACGGGGCTGATTTTTATCTCAGGATTGGAGGTTACAGTTCATACAGCTCATCATACATCTACTCTGAGGCGCAGACTCAGCCTGGTTTGTGTGGTCTCAGTAACCTGGGAAACACCTGCTTCATGAACTCTGCTCTTCAGGTACAGACACCAACAGTCTTGATTAGAGGGAGCCCTCTTTATAAGCTCTTTATAAGTGTATTATTAATTAAACTGAATCGGAATCGAAGCTGAAGCCCCCTAACCAATAGACCCCATAATGCCAGCATCGTTCAGCGTATACCTGAAATGTGCTCCCTCCCTAATCCAGTGCCTCAGCCATGCGCCCCCGCTCACAGAGTACTTCTTGAACGACCACTATGAAGCTGAAATCAACCGGGAGAATCCATTGGGGATGAGAGGGGAGATTGCTGAGGCTTATGCAGACCTGATCAAGCAGATGTGGCTCAACTGTAACTGCAGCTACATGGCTCCCCGCACCTTTAAGGCAATGAATAACTTTCCTAAAGTGCATAAATAAAGCATTAAATCTGGTGTCATTGTGTAAGGTTACAGCATGAAGCCTTTGCTTTGTAACAGCCTCCAGTCTTCTTCACTGCTTCCCATTTTACTTTCTTAATGAAAAGGAACATAATAAAACAGGAAGCCTTTAACCTTAGGAGAATCCCACAAATCCAGACAATAATATGTAGCTAAGAAAATTATATCGTGCATCCATTTCCTCTATGGTTTTATGTTTCTGGAAGTATGAATTCGACAGTCAGACTTGACAAACACATGCCAAACCCCAATGCCCTCCCATTCACAATTGATTTTCAGACCCAAGTTGGCCGATTTGCCCCCCAGTTCTCAGGCTACCAGCAACAAGACTCCCAAGAGCTGCTGGCCTTTCTGCTGGATGGGCTCCACGAGGACCTTAACCGTGTCAAGAAGAAGCCTTACCTGGAGCTGAGGGACGCTGATGGCAGACGGGATGAGGTACGCATAACACATAGAGTCAAAAACTGCCCCCATCCCATTTTTTTGTACAGCCTGTCAGCTATATATAGATATATCTACGTAAGTCTTCTTCTCTTCATACACATTGCGGGAGCCTCTTATGCTGGCCAAAAGCTAAAGTTCTGCCTGTTTGCTTTAGACTGTAGCCGCAGAAGCTTGGAGAAACCACCAGCTGCGCAATGACTCTATCATAGTGGACATCTTCCACGGCCTCTTCAAGTCCACCCTTGTCTGCCCGGAATGTTCAAAAGTCTCCGTCACTTTTGACCCATTCTGCTACCTTACGCTGCCGCTGCCGATGAAGAAGGACCGCACGATGGAGGTGTCCCTGGTGCGCACGGACCCCCAAAGCAGGCTCACGCAGGTAGGACCAGAAGACTTATGATCCTCCAAAGACATTTTTCTTTTGTCGGTGCTAGAATTTCAAAATGGAGGACCAAGAACACATAACGGGAAAAAAAACGTAGTAGTAGGCCTTGGTGCATGGACTGTTCAAAAGAGTCTGCACAGCTTGGTAACTAAGATTATTGCTTTTTTTCATTCTTTCTCTTTTTTCCAGTACAGGGTGGTGGTTCCCAAACTGGGCACTGTTGTAGATCTGTGCACTGCACTATCAAATTTATCAGGAATTGCTACGGAGAATGTAAGTATACAGGAACTTATCCTCTGGCTGAGCTTAGAATAGTTAAATGTCCGTGAAGATTCTCAGTCATCCAGGTCATGTTTTTCCCAAGAAAGGTTATTCAGAGCAACTGGATTTATTTAGTTAACTTAGAACAGTTATTTTTACTAGTCTTTGGATTTAACCTTGATCAGATAGAGCAGTGTTTAAAGTAACATAACAGTTCCCCTTGGATGAGGCATTGACATGCTAGTTTCTTCTCAGATGATTGTAGCCGATGTTTACCATCATCGGTTCCACAAAATCTATCGGAAGGAGGATGGCCTGAGTAGCATAATGGATAAAGACGACATCTTTGTGTAAGTGATTTAATGTATTTCTTTTCGGGCAGGAAAAAAGTATCAACCAATGAGGTGTTCTGCTGATTATAATAGGCAGAATTTTTTAAGTATTGAAGTATTCAATGGTCTTAAAATTAGCGGAGGTGCTGAATCTAGTCTCAGATCAGGTTGACCCAATGTATGTACCTATGAGCCTTACATTTATCCCACATCCTTCCAAGCAAATATCTAGTATAAATTGGTAATGTTGTAGCCATTTCATGCAAAAATCTAGCTGTAGCGAAAGTATCATCGTGGTCCATCTCTTACGGACGGCTGTCTCTTTCCAGTCAGATAAAAGACGACTGTCTTTGTCTCGTTCTCCCCTCCCACTTGTGCTTGTCTCTTGGTCATCTCACCGGCAGCTATGAGGTAGAAGCGGAGGATGCGAATGGCCTCAACCTCCTGATGTATTTCAGAGAGAGGCAGACAAAGGCGGCAGGCGGCTCCCCAGGGACCGTGCTGTTTGGCCAGCCCGTGCTTATCACCGTCCCCCGGCACGGCCTCACTGTAGATCTGCTGTACACACAGGTGTTTGATCGAATCAGGTCAGAACGGCTTATGAAGTCATTCAGATCAGGTGCACCACAATCTCGACTTTTAGTGATTTGCATTTCTCAGTGAGGTGCTACTTAAGACTTTGTCAAGTCTCATTAAGAGTCTTGACCAGTCAGCAAGCACTATCACTCTTAGTCTTATTTTGCTCATTATCATATTTGGAGGGGTTTCTTAAGAGCTTAAATGACATTAACACATATGGCATTTCGTTCTGTAGCCACGGATGAGGAGAAAGGTCAGAAAATTGTACAAATTCACTGACATAGCATGACTGCAGTGCACCACCACCTTTATTGTAGGCGTTACGTGAAGTGGCCCCAGGAATCTGTCACTGATGGGAAGGAATGTTCCTCAGCAGCAGTGCATGACAGCTGCCAAGGCGCTGAGGACCATGTGCTGCATGGTAGCAACACAGACAGTCAGTGTGTCGACCCCTTGGCAGAAGTGATGCCATGTGGATCAGGGTCAAACAGCAAACAGTCTGGGATCTGCAGTGGCTCCAATGAAGTTTGTGAAGGTATGAACAAAGTTCAAAATCACCTGTTTAGTTTTGTAAATGCCTTAGGTTTGAATTGTTAGTAGCTAGATATGGAGCTAAATTATTACATTGTTGTGGTTTCTAGAAGAGGAAATTCCTTTTTTGTGACTGTCATTGGATGGTAACGTAACCAAGTTCTTGCCTTCCAACTGGACCTTCGTGCCATTGCTTAGATTATGAAAGCTGACAAATCAGGAAATGCTGTAATTAAGTCCCTTACTAATGAAAGATGTGTTTGTGTATATTAGAGGAAGAAGCAATGGATCATCAGGTCATCCCAGAGCTAGAGTATAGTGCATCGGAAGCATCTGTGTGTGACGAGGAAGACGAAGATGAAGACGAAGATGACGATGAGGAGGGAGGTGGGGAGGTGAAAAAACTCCTTGCTGCTTGCACATCCAAGTCAGGATTTGGAAGCTCTCAGGCCAAGCTCTTCTCATTCAGTGTGATCAACTCTTACGGGACAGCCAATACTGAACTGCTGCCTGGAGATGGAAACCTTCTCAAGCTCCACAGCAAGTGTCTGCCCTTTATTCACATTTTACAGCATGATGTGGGTTGGAACTAATTTTAAAGACGAACCTTGTTCTTATCAATTCAGAAGCACGGAATGTGGCACAGAAATATTCTTATAGATGAGACTAAAGTAAACTATGTTTTGTCAGTGCTACGCTTTAATCTTCATCCCTCATATTTATCATTTAGTCTAAAATGTGTTACTTGCAGACTAACCTGAGCCCTCAGCTGTTCATCAGCTCTTGTTGATTGTCCGTATGTGTTTATAGAACTTTCCACAGTGGCAATGGACTGGGATCCAGAAATGAAGAAACTGTACTACGATGACCAGGAAGCAGAGGTCAGAGTGGCATCTTCTCAATGTACCTTCTCAATGTTCTTAATAAATAGCCGTCAACTTAAAGGAACTGGCAATAGGTCCCCGCACTTGAGGCTGGCCTTGAACATGATACGGGGGTTTGTTTTTGGACCACAAACCAGGCCTACGAGAAGCATGAGAGCATGCTGCACTTGCAGAAGAAGAAGGTGAGCGTGGCTCTGAAGGAGTGCATCGAGCTCTTCACCAGCATGGAGACCCTGGGAGAGCATGATCCCTGGTGAGTGTTCTGCAGACAACAAGCTCAGTATTCAATCTGCTTCTTTAAATATCCCTCCAACCCTTTGCTCATTGCTCATCCTGCTTGGGGTCACACGGATATTCTTTAAATATCATTTTAATATTTTCTGACTCCTGGTCCTAAAAGTAAATTGTCTGGATATAGTGCTAGCTTTAAAAAATAAAAATAAAAAACAAAACAAACAATCCACGTTGTATAAAGTTCTTACTTGGTGGTTCTGTGCTTTTCTTTGTTCGTTTTTATGACATGACCACACAGGCTGTAAGCTAATTGTAACGTTCGCACTTTTACTTAATGTAACTTTGTGCCAAGGTACTGCCCCACCTGCAAAAAGCACCAGCAGGCAACAAAGAAGTTTGACCTGTGGTCCCTCCCCCGCGTCTTGGTGGTGCACCTCAAGCGTTTTTCTTACAACCGCTGCTGGAGGGACAAGCTGGATACAGTGGTGGACTTCCCCATCAGGTACTTCAAAGGAGACTTTAGCTCTAAGGGTGTAGTAAAGGTTTGTGAAAACTTCAGACTTCCCCCATGATATAAAATTCTTGCTATATGGATCATTCAGTTTGTAAAGATTCTGTTCAAATGCCCAGTGACTATTCAGCAATATTGTAGTTTGTTCATCAGAAGCCTATAGGAGTTAGTAGGAAAACTGAAGCTGTTGCATAAAAGTAGAAGTTTGTTTACGCAGATCCCAGATGAGAGAGTTGCGGAACTGAATATACTTAAAAGGGGATTCTACTAAAACCTGACGATTTCGAGTTCTGTTTCATACGTTATCTGTAGAATCTGTAACAATGATCTTTATAATCTTGCCACAAGCCCCAAGTACAAATATTGTTCTTTTTTGGCATTTACACCCATTAGTTGGCAATTGGTTGGCTGTTTTGGCAGTAGCATTGCTGCAGTTGTATTGTATTTCCCATGAAGGGTCAATCTCTTGGCATTCGTTATCTTTGGGACACTGGATTAGAAAGTTTGGGGTAGGTGACCTTTTTAAATATTGAAGTATAAGAATGTTAAATGTCGATCAAATGTATTCACACGAATACAGAATCCCCATAGCAGATGTTTTCTGTTAATGTTGCAGAGAGAGAGATTCTTATTTAAAATGTACCTAGTTTAATTGACACTATAGCTGCTGTCAAATCTGCATTAACCGAAATGCCCAATTCATATGAATGGTCATTGTATTTCATATGTTTACCTTCGCACTTAAAAGAATCGTTGTTTTACTTTAATAATGCTTCAAATGTATTTACTAGTATAATATATATGAAAAGCCATATCAGTTGAGCAAGTACTTGTCTTTGACTAATATTCTTTATCTTTACTCTCCAGAAATTTGAACATGTCAGAGTTTGTATGCAACCCAAAGGCTGAGGGTCACGTGTACGACCTCTTTGCCGTGTCTAATCACTATGGTGGCTTAGGCGGAGGCCACTGTGAGTGACGCTTTCTTGGATATTACAAAGAGAATAAAATGTGCTTTTCATAACTCCATGTTTGTTTTCAGTGGCTCACATAATATATATTTATTGTACCGCAGGTGTAGCTGTGCACACTTCATGGTGTGGCACAAAACTGAATTTGGGTTCATGATTCAAGGCACTGTGAGAATGGGACAGTAAATGTCTTAAATTCTTTGTAGTAGGAGGATTTCTCATAATTGAGTCACCCATGTCTTTAACATCACTTTGCAAAGTTTGAATTATTATCCACACATCAATTGTTGGGCTTTTATAATACAAACTTGAATGAAAAGTGGGTGTAGTTACTGTAGTGTAATTGTAGGGGTACTGATTTGGTAAAACACATTTCTGCTTACAGTTTGGTCTTGCATTCTGTTTTAGACCTTTTCAGTAACACTTCAAAGAGTCGTACATTTCGCAGGATTTATGCTGACACCAAGTAATTAGTCATTTATGTTATTAATGAGCCAATATAATTGTTGCATGGTGGGTAATTTAGGTTTTTCCCCACAGATACTGCCTTTGCCAAGAACAACATGGATGAGAAGTGGTATTATTTTGATGACAGCAGTGTTTCTTCTGCTACAGAAGATCAAATTGTGGTAAGTGAGATTATCTGGTTTTCTGGATAATTTGATATTATTTTTTACTGCCAAGGTGATATAGTTTCCGTGTAGGGCTAGGTTCACTTCTCACAGTTAGTTATTAATGTGAGACACTGTCTGGTGTGACTGAAAATGTGACAAATTATTCTAGTACTATTTCATAGTCCTCTCAGACCGTAGCTGAATTTGGCTCTTGGTGCAGGTATACGTGACAATATGTCTGCTTCTTCCTCTTTGTCTTACCTCTTACAGACAAAAGCTGCATATGTTCTGTTTTACCAACGCAGAGACGGGGACATCCCCGCAATCTCATCGACATCCCTAACCACACAGGACACTGAGAAAGGAGATGACAGTATGGACACAAACTGAGTGAACTGGGTGCGAACACATTTTGGTAAAAGCCAATACAAATGAATACACAGATCAGGGTAAATAAATACTCCCCGTAACAAAACCACTATTTAATGTTGAGATGTGTGTGTCCAACATTTATAATCACAAACAACCAAACTTAACCCTTGGATTCAAATATTAAGTTCCCCCAAAGCTACTTGACACTTTGTAACTTAACACTTCTCTCAATAGCTTACCTCATTCTTAGCTTGCAGTAAAACTGCACCTGCAGATCGTGAGTTATCTTATGGGTTAATGTGTACACGTTTTAACCAAGATCTTAAGAAAACATTCTGTCTGTGGTGTGAGTAGGTTTGTCAGCGGAGTCATCCACCTGTCCATTTGTTTATACAGAATCTGTGAATATGCTTATTGTAGGATTTTTATTTTGAACCCTCTATATCAATGTGCACTTAATGGACAAAAAGATGCTAATGGTGTATGTGGACTTCTACCATCTGATAGAAAGGACAACTGGTGTTTCTTTTTGCAGTCATCATTCTTCCCTGCATTTTGAAACTCCAGATGTAGTTAATTGGTAACATTATCATCCAATCGTGTCTTGCCCCTTGTTGCTGTATCAGATTGCACTCTCCTAGAAGCAGAGCACTGTGGTTTAATTCTTGCTTCTCCCTCCTTTTTAAAAAATTCCATAACACAATACTGGAAAAAATTCAGTCTTGCCCACTCTGGCAAAATGTGCTGCTGCATCAACAGCCTTAAAGCAAGATTGATAGTCATTTGAACTGTCCTAACATTATTGGAGCAACCCAATGACAATACACATTGCTTGAATCCATTTTGATGTAGCTGTAATCGTCTTTTTGATTTACAGTGGGGTTGTGTTATGGGCCATCTGTGTTAAGCCCATCTTGTGTTAAGGTTTCTGCATTAACCGAAACCCCAACCCAAATGCAGCGCCTAGATCTGCACTGGTGAAGACTGCCATTTCTTAAAGTGGCATGATGGTTATGAAGCTTAAAATTGCTGTGGTTTGGGGGGGGGGGGGGGTAACCTGGGAGTCTGAAGAACATTTCACTTCATTGTGTTAAATCATTGAAGTATCTGGTTGTACTTCTTTAAAACACTGGATTTGTAACTGGCGTTTTCTCCTGAATAGTGAGTGGCATAGGAAAATGATTAATCTCCAAATGTTTATGTCCAAAGTCCGAGTTGGAAAATATTATACACCCCCACAACTAAATGTTCAGTTTAGTGTGCTTGTATCTACTGATTTCTATCTAATATTGTTCAAAGCCCTGCACGTTAGAAGCAAACCAATGTTATATAATATATATTTCAGTAATGTATGTACTATATGTGTACTATATTTGCATACAATAAAATGGTAATATGACAATTTTATCCAGTAACCCATCAACTCTTATGTCGTGCTGGGTTGCCAGGGTTAAATTAATTGATTGAAAAAAAATTAACATTCACCCTGTAATTTAGATTGGCATAAAACCTTGTGAAGTAGTTAACATGTATTGAAGCACCCAATTATGATGGACATTCAGCCTAATATTGGTCATTTTTGTTTAACTGCATAGATGAATTAAATGTACTGGAAACAATGAGGTATAAGTGATGTTTTTGCAATGTGGAATAAAGAATAAAGGTGTGTTCACTGAAAAACCAAATAATCACTGATTAAATGTAATGTAGATGTGGGGATCTGCACATTGATTCTTTGTATTGCAATACCATTTATGCATTTAGGATTGACTTCATTCTCACAGGCGATATTTGACACTGGAAGCCTATCCCAGTGAGTTCAGTACATGAGACAGGTTTCTCCTACTCTGGGCAATTTAGAAACACCGCTGTAAACTACAGGCAAAGAACTCATGGGAAATTACAACAAAAATAAAAACACAAAAATAGAAATCTGTTTATTGATCCACTGATTACAAAAATTCAGACATCCTTCACGTAGGCCAGATGCTACAGTAAAGTGAAGACTTTTACAGTTTTCTCAGACATCTTTTTTCACTAAGGTTTTAAAAGGATGACTTCATATAGTAAAAGTGCTAAACTGCAGCAGCATCTTGCACAAAGGAGGATGATTTAAAGACAGTGGACATTAGCAAGCAGGCTGGACTGGCAACAGGCAAATAGGAGGGAAAAGATGGCCTCGTTAAGCAAATATCCTTTCCAAGGTGGCTATATTGCCCATACTGCTATAGCTTACTTCTCAAGGCCAAGAAGCTTCTGGATGTCACGTTCAATGTTGATTGTCAAGAAATTTCTGCTGTAGCGTTTGAATGGCTCCCCGTCAGAACCAACAAGAAACTTCTCAAAATTCCAGGACACATCATTTCTACATACTGGGCTCCAGATAATAAACTTTGGGTCAGTCATCAAGGACGCTGCATCATCACTGGGGGCGGGTAGTTTCTCCTTGAGGAAGACGAACAAGGGGTGTGCGTTCTCACCATTTACTTCAACCTTCTCCAGAAGCTGGAATTTGGGCTCAAAGCCATTTCCTGGACGAACATACTTAAGGCATTTCAGGATTTCTTCATTCTTGCCATTCTCCTATTAAAAAGGTAAATATATAAAGGAACATATTTAGCCTGTTAAATATTTCAAAGTATTTACTGATGAATATAAATGCATATAAAAGTTAAACCGTACCCAGCTTTCTGTGTTTTAGATGTACATATAGAAATTAGTAGACAATTATAGCTCAGAGTTCGTGAGCATATCCCCGCCCAGTTTCATCATATCTGTGAGTCACTTACAAATGAGTTATGAATTAGCATATAAAGGTTCAAATGGACGGTACTTTCTTGTCATATCGGCGCTAATGCACATAAAATACATACGTATTCGCGCTGTTACATTAATCGATTGCAGCACGTATCGCTTTTAAAGGTGAATAAGTACTTGCGTACCAGTTATGTCAATCCCTGCCTATAGTCAAGCTGAACCTTGAATCATGTTTATTATGTGTCATTGTGATGCACTAAAATGCAAAAAACAAAACAAAAAAAGTTATGAGGGCGGGTGGCATGACTTCCGCTTAAACTCCTCACGACCTTTTAAGCCACATGACGGAGGTTTCATTGCTATTAACGCAGAGATCATCACCATCATCACCCCGCACACGTATAACAGGCAGCAGACGGCCGGACAGACGGCGCTTCACCTGATGGCCGAATTGATTGCAGGGCACCGCCAGCACCACGAGCCCCGCGCGTGCGTAGCGCGCGTGCAGCTCCTGCATCTGCGTGTAGTCCCTGACCGTCGTGCCTCAGAGCGAGGCGACGTTCTCGATCAGAACCACCTTGCCCTTCAGCTCGGAGAAGCCGAACGCCTCCCCCGTCAGCAGCTTAGCTGTCAAATCGTAAAATTTCTTAACCCTGCCCGCCATCTCAGCGCAGAGAAGCAAACCTTTATCTCCTGTCCTTAACGAGTGGCCACAGTTTATAACCCCGCCAGGAAAGGGGCGGTGCTGAAGGTGGAGTCATACTATTTGTTTTAAACTAAAAAAATGTGCGGAAATTTCCGTTCCTTTTATATTGTTGTGGAATTTACTTCATACTGTATATTGTAGCAAATAATTTAGTGCTATGTTGACGTGTTTAAAAACAAACATTATACGTGATTTCTGGGTTTTATATACTTTATCTTTTTATATATGGTGCGTGGTATTGTACCGAGGATTTAGTTGTGTATAATCGATTTTTCATATAGCCGTTGTAATCCAATATTGTGATCAAATACCTAATTTTTAATTATGATATCTAATGAACTCTCCGAACTAGTGTTGTGGAAAGTGCAAGTTGCCTGTGAGACACTTCGCTGAACTACATTGGCAGCGTAAAGATACGCAGGTGTTTTGCCGCTGATTATACCCCACTAACAGTGTTTTATCAGTTTTGCACAGAGAACCATGTTTTTCTGTTGCCTACTGACATGTTTCAAGTTGATTTTAAGTATTTCTCATTTGACATTTTTCAAGGGGATTTATATTATTTTTCTTGGTCATATACTTCATTTAAAATGCACTATAGAAAGACCTTCCTGTCACATATTTATGCAAAAACTTGGTTCGTCGTGTCTTGCCAAGTTCCACTTGATTTTTTTTATCCTAGCAAAGACTTCAGTTTTGCTGCTGAAATGTATTCAAATGAAAGCGTGCACTCTATCCCCAAAAGCCAATAATCTCTGTCTAAAACAGTTTCTTGTTTCCTGCTTCAGATTTCTGTTGAAGTAGTTGACATGGGGACTGTGGGCAAGTTCTTACAATAAAAGAGTACATTGTTTACATTGATGAGTGTATCGTCATTTACACTCATGGATAGTTCTGTTACCTTGACTTGAGTTATTTACTGAACACCTGACAGCTGGTTTGTAGCAAATGTTGCAGCTGAAATAGTGCTGTCTAAATACAAGTATGACCCAGTACATAATTAACTTTATATATAAAAATTCAGTCTGACAATTTATGTGGCGCTACTGCATATAACATTTATATCCTGTGCATGATCTTTTACCTGTGACCTTAGATCAGATGTGAGGTTGAAAGATCGATGGACAGAATGTTTGATGGAGCTGTGAATATATTGGAAACCAGCTCCAGGGGTCTCCCATACTCGTGGGTCTCCCAAGTTTGATTTCAACTGTCTGCGTGTCTCATGGAGAGTAAAATGAGATAGGTGAAAAGACAACTTCCCGGTGGAGATGAATGAAATATCACCGTTGTATTTTTAACAAGTAGATGACTATTTTCTTTCTTGTTACTTTCGAATACTTTTGACTCTACATATTTGTAGTTCACATAATTGGCTGTCCTTTCTATGAGCATTGTATAATTTGTATGTAATTTACACATCCCTATGTACAGTAAATATATGACATAATATAACAATGTGATGAGCAAGTACGTTTCTGAAGGATAAAAAAAGTTCAGTGTTGCAGCTCAATTTTTTTAACCAATCTGCCGCCTGCTGGCCGGTCGAGGTATGCACCTCTATTTTAATGGTTGATATAGAAGATAAAATCATTAAATAGCTTTTCGCTTTTCCATTGTGTTTTTTTTAACCTGTGAATAACGGAACTACTGGCCTATTTTTAAAAGCCTGAACTTAGAGGCTGTTCGTCTTTAGATTTTGCCATTTAGAGTTTCACTTTTACATTTAGAGCATTGAATGTAAATATTTTATTTTCTTAACTTTAATAAACCATTTTGTTAATCTAAAAATGGCAAAGAGTTTAGTATATTTTGTTAAAATGTAACTGATTGTGAAACAAATATCTGCTTCGAGGAAGACATACTGAATAACACAAATATTCCCACAGTCAATCCATTATATTTTTATTTAATTACCAATTAACGCCAATGTTCTAACTTACAAGGGCTTGATTTCAATTTCTGTTTTGTCAAATACTCTTCGATCGTTGCCAGAAGCTTTGCATTTTCAAAGGGCAAGTCTTTAGTTTAAGCCCTCTGCCAATGTGCTAACTACATACTTCCTAAAACACGTACACAGATTTATTCTGCAAAGTCCTCATTTTAAATTAAAGTCCGAACTTTTCATCGTAATAAATCCCGGTTCCGTAGACAACCGGACCACATGCAAACCTATGCGAATGGGCAGCACCAACAGAAGAAGGGATATGTTTCAACAAAAGGGCGAATGATTTTCTATGATATATCATTTGTTGAGACATGATTTCACATTTATTTTAAAACATGATAATACTCGAAGTTCCTCTGTTGTTACTGTGAAAATTCTGACTTTTTATCAGTGTTGTCATATTTGCTTTAAGACGGCGCACCCCTTACCGAACAGTCGATGTATATAGAACCGACAGGAAGCTGTAAAGCAACATGGTCTGTGTTTAGGGAAATGGAACAGCCTTATCCTGCTGTGAGAAGCTAGCATTCAGCTAAATACCGTAACATCCTGCTTACAGAAAGTACCGTCTCTGCCAACGGATGATGTATTTTGAGAACCTGTACTGATAAATTATACATATATCTATCTCCAGAAACAGTTGTCAAAACAAATCCGTAGTTGTACATAAAGTTTATTCGATTTACGTAGCCGTTAGCTTGATTGGCATTTCGGAAAACACTTTTAATCAAAGCATTATAAATTCTGCCGAGACAAGCACGGTAACGAGCTACCTAACCCCGTCCAGTTAACGACCATGTCTGAGCTTGTCATTTTGGTACTCATTATCTTTCTAATACTTTGTCTGTTGGTCACAGTAGTGGGGTATGTGCTATACTCCGGGCTGCTTTCCGATATTAACATCAAAACTGGTTCTCCTCCAATCAAGAATATAACCTTTGCCTACAAATTCAAACAGGGACCTTACAAAGAGTGCGGAACAGTCTTCACCGAAAGTTGTAGTATTGGGCCTAAGCTCTCCAGCATTGGAGTGTTCTATGATGATCCAAACCAGGTGAGATGATTATTATTATTATTATTATTATTCCTTAAGGATCTAATATTTGTATAGGATTTATATCAAGCCTCATCACGGTTAGCTTACTGTCCCGATGGTTTAGCCTTGATTCATTTCTTTAACACGTGGCAGTGTGATTCAGCGCGGAGTAAACTGAGTAATGGGTTGAATTCAGCTGACCTTCAAAATAAGTACGGCTACAGTTGAGACATTGGTAAAGCTGAAGTCAACATGTCATTAACGCCATCCACTGTTTTCCTAAACGACTTTTAAATAATAAGCCCCTTTTCCCCCGTTGTGCTGCCTCACATTTGAGCTAATGTAGATTTGCAAGCAGATGTTTATCAATTTTCTTAATAGTTTTAAAAGCACAGTGCAGTGTTTTTCAACTGTTTATGAGTTTAAAGGTTTCAAAAAGTAAAGTGTTTCCAAAGTAAAAAAAAATATTTTCCTTTGCTCATTTGATTGGATCGTTGCACCACCAACCATTTTGGAGATGTATATTCTTGGGCTGTCACTGTCGATACAGTAATCGAGTAATCTACTGATTTAGTCAAACAATTCATTGAGTAATAATTTATATTAAATATATAGGCTACATGGGGTTAGCACGAGGCAGGAACCAATATAATATTGCAGGGTGCACACTCAGTTACACATACAGTCTAGTTACTCCGGTTCGTTTAAGTTGTATGTTTCTGGACAGCGGAAGGAAACCGGGGAATCAGTCAGATACCTATGCTGCAGTTAGCAAGCAAACTTCACACGCAAAAAGCTGCCCGCTGTGCCAATAATTTTTTTTTAAAAAAAACAATCGATCAAAGATTTACAGTTTTTTTTCCCCCATGAGCTCTGCATGCGCTCTATGAAACAAGTCATTATCATTCACCTCCTTGCTGTTTGATTCACTTACAGACTGTGGAGCATTCATGAGAAATTAAACAAAAATGAGTGAAGATGAGAAACGCGAGCAAGGACTGGTCATGAAAACACAATTGTCTTCTGTTGTATGGAAATATTTTTTGTATTCTATAAGGATGATGAGTAAAAGCAAATGATTGTCGGCACTGCTTTGTGTCTGTTAGCACAACTAACAAAGATACCAACTAATTTGTCAGACTGTTGCTTAGTTCTATTTGGCTGCATAGTTAATTTTCAACTCTTAAATATCTCAAAAACTGTCGCAATTTTTAAAACCTTTTTTATACCAAAATGGTTCAATGCAAAACACATATATGGTTAATATGTACCATCTTATGTAAGATGATTTGGCTAAGCCACGGGGCTAAACTTTTCTTCTTTTTTTTTGACAAACGGGAATGGTAGAAAGTAAATTAGTCAAAATGATGAAAAAGACAGGCTAAGCTACTCTGAAAGGTTGGGTTCTGTAGAGCTCAGTGAATTCAAGCGTAGTGCTGTCATAGGATGCTTCCTTTGCAATAAGTCAATTTATGAAATTTCTTCCCTGCTAGATATTCCACGCTTCAGCTGTAAGTGGTATTATTGAAAGTTTTTAGGAATAACAGAAACTCAACCAAGCTGGTTGGATCGCCGAGGGCTGAGGTGCATAGTGTGTAAAAGTCGCCAACGCTCTGTTGACTCAATAACTGCAGAGTTCCAAACTTCCTCTGGCATTAACCCTAGTACAATAACTGTCCTGGGAGCTTCATGAAATGGGCTTCCCTAGCCGTGCAGCTGCATGCAAGCCTCACATCACCAACCTCAACGGCAAGCGTCGAGTGTGAAAACATGTTCTGTGAAGTGAAGATTCATGCTTTTCTGTCTGGCAGTCTGATGGTCCAGTCTGAGTTTGGCAAGTGCCAGGAGAATGTTACCTACCTGACTGCATTGTGCCAAATGTAAAGTTTAGTGGAGGGATAATGGTATGGGGCTGTTTTTCAGGAGTTGGGCTAGACCCTTAAGTTCCAGTGAAGGGAACGCTTAATGCTTCAGCATACCAAGACATTATGGGAAATTCTATGCTTCCACCTTTGTGGGAACAGTTTGGGGAAGGCCCTTCTCTGTTCCAGCATGACAGTGCCCCAGTGCACAGAGCAAGGTTCCTAAAGACATGTTTGGGAGAGTCTGTTGTGGAAGAACTTGACTAGCCTGCACAGAGCCCTGAACTCCACGCCTTTGAACACCTTTGGGAAAAACTAGAATGGAGATTAGAAACTAGGCCTTCACATCCAACATCAGTGCCTGACCTCACAAATGCTCTTCTGGATGAATGGGCAAAAATCGTTGCAGACACACTCCAAAATCTTGTGGAAAGCCTTCCCGGAAGAGGGGCAGCTGTTATAGCTGCAAAGGGGGGGGACCAACCCAATGTCGATGCTTATGTATTTAGAATGAGATGTCGTACAACTTTCTGTTGGTGTAATGGCCAGGTGTCCCAATACTTTTGTCCATCTAATGTATCTGTGGCTAACCTTGCATTATTGTGTGAGTTTGTCAAACCTTTTAAGATGCATTTGCATTGCAGTTGTGCTGTGGTGATACTTAAGTTCTGCTTTGCAATACCGTGAGACAGCTGCATTTTCATCCACTTTTGATGTGAAGTGCTTCCACAGGACTCTGATGGTATCGTTCGTTATTTGGACCCTCATCGGCTATGCAATGTCTTCCTACCCCTGCATTGGCAGGTAATCAAGAAGGAAAATTTTAATCAATGCTTTTTACTAATTGAGTGGTCAAGCTTAATTGAGTAATCATTACCGGTGAAGTGTATTATTTGAATGTATTCACATTAATGAGGTTTCAAACAATGATGCAGTATTTATTAAAAGATAAAAAAATAATAATAATGAACTCCGACAAATGCATGGCATGTCATTCAGCAATTTGCAAATGAATTATCAAAGGTGGGGTGCAGAACACATGTATTAGTGAGCAGTGGGTGGGTTGGCAGATTGGGTATTGTGACTATATTTTTAGTCCCTTTGTAATGGTGGTGAATAAAATATTGTTATATTCTTCCTGGCATTAGCAGCTGTAAGAGAGACTTGGCTTCACATTCTAAATGATAGGAACTAAATTGCATAGAACCTCGCTAATGATATACTTAGACATCAGTGATAAAACATTTAGATGTGGGTGTAGCTTGGCATCATTCAAACTCGGTGCTCATGAATAACCCTGCCTCGACAAATTTTTAAATAGTGGAAGATAAACAGGGCTGGGCTTATTTGGTACTTGAGTGAGAGAACACTACAGCAGCTTTTCAGCACTGGTAGCAATGGATCAGTAGCATTTGGATTAAATGCTTATAACAGATAACAAGGACATTGCCAAATTCTTAGTCAGATGGTCAAAAACACAAAAAAATGAAAATAACTTGAGGTATGGGGAAAACACTATAAATGATATCCTATATCACCTTTTATTGGAGGATCAGATGCCCACGGAGCCTGGATCTTTGTCAGTGAAATGGCAATGGAGAAGCTGAGAGCTGTGTTGTCTTTGTTTGTGATTTTTATATTCATACCGGGACACCCTGGAAGGAATGCCAGTCCGTCACAGGGAGGGGGACACCCTGGAAGGGATTCCGTTCCATCTCAGGGCACATTCATGCACACTTTCACTCTAGGGCTGGGAAACTCCTTTGAAAAGGCATTTGAAGAAATTTGAATAACAATTATACTACAGACCTAGTCCATCATTGTACAGTAGCCTAAGCCCATTGTGTGCAATTGACTGTAAAAGGTGAAACCTGCAACGTTAGCCTTTTGTCTTAAGCAAGGAAAATGATGAGTAGGCAATAATATATAACAACACATTATTTATTTAACTACCCACAGGACAGAAACGTCAGCAGCGGCAACAGAAATAAAAGATCGAAATCGTGGCGTGAAATTAAGATATCAGATGTTTGTCATTAGACATCTATCAAAGGCTTAAGTGAAATAGCTTAAAATAGCTTAAAACTTGAACAACATCATCAGGCTACATCTGATTAGGTTTGGGGGGGGGACTTAGTATAGCACAGTATATGCTATTTTGATTGGATTCTCCAAAGCAACACTGTTCTGGCATCGTGAAATCGTGGTGATTAATAGTT
Source organism: Stomatorhinus ivindoensis (assembly GCA_019775895.2). NCBI lineage: Eukaryota > Metazoa > Chordata > Actinopteri > Osteoglossiformes > Mormyridae > Stomatorhinus > Stomatorhinus ivindoensis. The sequence goes on along the minus strand of JABFEB020000104.1, from coordinate 24,709,937 downwards.
ACAGACAAAATCCAAATAAAAATTTTGAAATTCAAATAACTAAGTTCGACGTCCCACGCATATTTCTCACTCACTCACTCACTCACTCACTCACACACACACAGTAACAGAGCTTGTCTAAGTGCAAGTCTTGGGATTGGAGGAGGAAATATGCTGCTCTGTTTTCCAAAATCTCATTTTCTTTCATGATCAACAGCAGGTATTTTCCCGCAAGCTAAGAGTAGAATTTACATGCTATGAAAATTGTCTGTATTTTTAGTAGGTCTAGTTTCAGTTAATTTGTTTCCCTTGTAGTAAGATGACGCTTCATGTTTCATAAAGATGGTAGCAACTTTTCTACACTCTTAACCCCCACTTCATATTTCATTGCATTTTAAAAAAGAAAAAGCTACCAAATCAATCAGAGGCAATAACGTCTGAAAAATAACAATTCAATGTAATTCCATTTAGCCATGTCACTGATTACTCATATCTAAAATTAAAAGGCTGGTTGTAGTATATAGTAGTTCTAGTGTCTTAAAATTATTCATTTAAAGGTTAGTGTTTGGCTCAAGCAGTTTTACTAGGGACTCTCACACCTACCTCTTCTGGGGGAGCAACCCACCCATATTCTTGAAAATAGGTAGAAAACTGATTATAATATGTGCATAAAATAAAATGACTGATTATTATACCTTATTATAGGCAGTGGTGAAAATATCATTTTTCAGCCAAATGTTGAAAGGACTAAAACATTTTGTAGCTCTCAGGTTTTCAGAGTTATACCTGTGTATTTCAAATGTTTTTGTGTTGCAACCCATTAAAATCTTTATGCTACCCTCTTGTCCTACCCCATGCAGAATTCTCTGGTTTAGAATATAATAACATTACTAAAACTGTTGAGAATGAATGGTAGCACTATTTTTGACTCTGATATAACCATTTATTTTTTTATGGGAGTCCATACTGGCGAGTGTTCTGCTATTTGGATACATGGACTTTGTCCACTTGCAAACACACCAATAATTTACTGCCACAAAGTTGTCTGAATATTTGTATATTCATAAAGGCTTTATTACTCACGAAGGACTGTCAACTTTTGGATGGATCTCAAGAGTTTAAGGAGTGTGCAGTGTCTTTAACAGTGTTTTAAATTTTAAGCACACTAAAAGCTACCCCCTGTTGGAAATGTCAATACAAATATTATTGATGTAATTGTAGGTCGTCTTGGAAGAAGACTCTCCTAACTATCTGTAATTAACGAGACTTTAACGATCATTCATAATATCTGCTGCAAGAAGGAACTTTATTTTACTCGCCACTAGATGGCACTAATAATATACTTTATGTCTAGCGTGCCCAACTAGTCGATTCGCGGAACAACTTTCAATCCCCCTGATCGGCAAAATATACGGAGAGACCTCCCCCCGCCAATTTGATCTTTCTCCAGTTTTGATCCTCTTTAAAAGTAGCTCTCGATGTAAAAATGTTTGGAGTCCGTTGCTTTATTTACTTTTTTTATTGGAGAAAACTGAATAGGAATTTATTACACGAAACGTGTAATAATGAATAATAAATTGTTTTATTAATATGTATGTTTACATTTTCTGTGCTGGGTATTAGGATCTGTATAGACAAGGATGCACCGAATGTGTTATTACTGACAGAAAACATCTGTCTGGGAAGAATGTAATTGTTTGTTTTTCACTAACAGCAGCCATCTGGCCATGGTGTGTCATTGGAAAATGACCCATGTTATTTACCACAGAACTATCTTTAAATATTGCGTCAGCTGTTCACCTCTGAAACTTGAGTAGGTTTAAGTTTTCTTAAACACTTTTCTACAGGAGGGTACCACTACGTAGGTCACATATACTGATTACCATTCCCAGTACCTCACCCAGTACTGAGTAGCTGAGTAACTTTCAATGTCTTATTTTGACACCGTATGTTTTTATGTAAATGATTTGCCATCTATCGATAACATTTCTAGTGCCAAATTTTAAACCCTTTTTTATTTCTAATATACCTTTAAGAAATAATTCTTAAAAGAACTTTGTGGTCTCTGAAATGATTTGTCTTAGATACACAAATATTGTAGTTCTGTTAGAAGGCAAGGGTTCCTCCATGTGGAGACTGCAAAAATGGTGGCCACTTCTGAGCGCACAGTCAGGTATGTTATTGAGACCATTCTGCTCGGCAGTCCGTGCGTAGACCCCAGGTCCTCTCACAGATGCTGTTTCACAGCTCCTGCTGGGAGTCCTTCAAAGCCTCCAGAGCTCAGAAGAACATAGTGGGCTATTAATTATAAAAGAAAATTACATACATGGCCATGGTTATAGAAGCAAAGACCAAGAGAACGAACGCATTTTTAAAATTGATAATATGACACGGCCTATAGATAACTAACTGTAACTGACGTTTATATGTATATCCTCTTAGTGGTAAATTTCTTGAATTGAAGTTCTAGTAATATTGAGCAAAACTTTCTGCCATGCGTGTGATCACATATTGCTCAAAAAGGCATATCTTTGGTGATGCCGATATCCATTTGTTTCTTTTTCTGCAAACGACTCTTCAGCATTCAGTCACTGTATAAGAGCTTCGTTATCATCACATTTAGTAGTTGGAGCCATGATAATGGTCTAGATTTAGTCCTATTGTGCTGATCAATGTGAGTTAGCTTCCTAAGTTTGCAATAACATGCTTCTATGCCAGTTCTCTTTTTCCCAGGCCTCCAATTAGCAACAGACCTTGCTCTCCTCGATGGCCAAGTCCTCAACCCTTCCGCCTAACTGGCAGCCTATTCCTCTTTGGTTGAGCAGGTTGTGATGTCATCTCAAAGGTCAGAGGCCTAAATAGAGAGCGTTATTTGGTTTCTGCCAGCTGAAACACTCCCACACTGTTGAATGATTTCCTCTTTTGAGGCTAATTTAAAGAGGATAGAGAGACTTTCTTGGAGACAAGGGATTCCTGTGTGATATTGTTTCTGCACAAGAAGGTTCTTCTGTTGCCTGATTTAAAGCATCAGGTTTAATTATGGAAACCATAGATACAGGATCATAATGTTCTTTAAATGGTTAATCCAGCATAATCAAAACCTCAGTGAATTAAATACAGTCATCATCCGAGTGGCCCTGGCTCCCTGGGCCTTCCTGATTGGTTTACAAATACTTCTACAGGGGGAGCACTTAGGCTGGTACCTGCTGAGGTTGAAAAGTAGGTTGTGTGAACCACCTTGTGTTCAAGGGATGTCACTTGTGTTACAATTTGCTACTTTGTTTCATTGTCTCAGAGTGAAGTTTAAAACAAGTGTTACCTCCTGCTTCATTCTGAGGAGTCAATGGCAAAATACGAGCCCACTGAAGTGGTTTTTCAGAAGCATTAAAATTTGACCTGTCTTTATCTTGTAATTCAACGATACAAAACATGGAACAGATTTCCCAGTTATTTTCTGAGATCCATTAGCATTTCTTTCAGCCAGCTGCCATTGGGTGGCAGAGACCTGAAAGGCTGGGTTTCGTTGACGAGTAGAGCAGCACAGGTGGCTTTTAAAATGGATATGGAACGATGAGCAAACAACTGCACGTTGAAGGATGTTTTGAAGTCAGTTGCCAGATAATTGGCAGAACGCACTGTCTTTTCCTGTCTTCATGCTTGGCAGATTCAAATGGGAGGGCTTTCAAAATTCTACTAAAGAATTAAACTAGTTTAACTAACCTTACCTCCTTTCTACTATTTAGCTTATAGCCTTTCATCATTCTAACTTTTAATGATTCTGTACAGTGAACTTTGACTGTTATGGGGTCAGACTCCAAGCATGTAACTAAGGGGTCAAGTACAACTCTCCTTCTTCTGGAAGTAAGGTTGTGTATCGAGGGCCATTTTCCATCTCACACCTGCTGGTTGTTTGCCAGAGCGTGTTTTGGTTGCGTTGCTGTCATTGACAGCCTCGTCACATGATGAGAAATGTGACATCTGTCATCCATTATGTGGGCATCCTGGGAAATTACCTGAATGTAACCGCCTTTAAAAATGAGACTGCTGGAAACTAACAGGTACATATTCTTACTCTGAATTCCATCGGCCTTCTCAGGACATCTGGTGGCATTTGGTGTCATCTGCAGCTATCCGGTCACTGACATCTCTCACAGCAAGACCCAGAGGCCAGAGCTGCAGAGTTACTGCTGTCTGGTGACCTTCACCTTCTCAAGCTGCAAAGTTAGGCTCCTCAGTTATGAATCTGCCAGGCGCCGTTGGTGTCATGGGTTGTGGCGTCTGGAGTTCCTCTTCATTCTACATTATGGTGTCATTAAATAGCCACAAAACATAGTATTCTTAAAGATAACAGTGAATCGAATTCTTTTCCTGTCTTCATCCTTTGTGAATGAAACACTTACTGCTGTAAGGGCAAAATGATGGGTCTAGCGGCTACTTGACTATCCAATGGAGGCAGAATGATGAGTTTGCCTTTAGTCTTCAGCTGTCAGTAGCACTTGTTCTGATAAGAGGTCTGCCATGGTAGTATTTTGTACCATAATGGTAGCTCAGCAGAGTGCACTGTTGCCTTGTTCTGTGGGTTGGGGGTGTGCAATCCCACCTCCGCTCTGTAGGTGTGGAGTGTGTGCCCGTTCTCCTCCCAGTGTTGCCCTGGTTTTCCTCGTCTACTTTGGTTTCCCCCTCAGTTCAGAGACATGCAGTTAGACTAACTGGTGCTTTTTTTTTTTTACTGTCCTTGTCATGTGTGTCTGTATATGTTTGTGCCCTGTGTCGATCAGCATCCCGTTTGTGGTGAATCCCCCGCCTTGAGTCTTGTACTGCCAGCGACTGGCACCCCTCCATCACCCTGGCCGCGATACACAGTTAGAATATGAATTACTTTATCTTCCTATATATTTTCCAAGTTTTGACTGAGGGATGGGCATTGTTTGTCTTGAATTTATGCTGTGTTTTCTTTTGAATTTCAAGGTGCTAAGGCTGTCAGTACTGTCAGAAGCATGCTGCATGATGTGTTACTGCATGGTATTTTGTAAAGATGGTTGGATAAATGACACTTCTAAGCTTAATAGTGTGTATAATTGTTTCTATGAAGTTCCTATTCACATAACATGTATTATAATATAGTTTTACAGTATATTTGTCTGTTTTTTTGTTTGTTTTTTTTGCCTTGTTTTAATTACATTGATGAAAATTAATACATTATTCATGTACTGGAGCTTCATCGACAAAAAGAAGAAGATAATAATAATCTATAATGCCAAAAATTGTACAGATGAAAATGTCAGGAAGAGATTTAAAAGTGATCCTATCAGAAATAGTATCTTTAATTAGTTCTGATTGCATTTGCACGTCGGTGGATCATATTGATCTAACCAGCTTCAAGCGCATGATACATTTTCTGGAGATCTTTTAAACATTTTGATATTCTGCAAACGCGCTTGCTCTGTTTCTAATCATTCCTGTGTCACCCTGCCGAGGGTCATTTTTGTAGAGAGGTCCTAGGAGGAGCATGACATCATTGAACCTCTCAAAAAGCATGATTATTTAAATGTAATTGTTTTGCATATATAGCAGTGCATATATTTTATTTAAAAGACATGTTACGGTTTTGTCACTCGACATGTTCTGTTTTTTCCCCATTACAAATGTATGTAAATCCGTATTCGTCCATAGTTTGATCCAACCCGCTGCACTTGATGGTTTATGCACCATCCTACACCACTAAGAAGTCTGGAGCAAATCAGAATTATATGTAATTAAATTACAATTAGAAAAGAACCAGAAAACTGCTGATGATTGTTCTTTCTAAAAGTACTTTAGTAAAGCTTCTGGGTTTAGCCATGACTTATCAGCGATGAAGTTCCCTCAAAGGCCATTGCTAAGGGCAGTTTCAGGGACGTGGAAGATGAGGCTGGTGTCCTTGCAGGAATTACCCAGTGCTAAATGGCCTGCCTTTATAAAATGAATCCTTGCAGCTCCATCACCTGGATTCTGATATTGTGTTTCTAGGAGGCCCTTGGGGTACACATGCACGGAAATCAGGCTGGGAAAAAGCAGAATTGCAATGAGTAGGAACCATCTTTGAGATTCAAAGTGTCG
>JABFEB020000104.1:24673436-24699595 GCA_019775895.2 Stomatorhinus ivindoensis | reverse complement strand
CGTAACAACCAACGATTTATACAGGAAAATCATGAACATTGACAAGGTTGCCCAAACTTACGCACCCCACTGTATATAGCTTTTCTGTGGCTTGGGATCCTGAAAGACAGACAACTAAGAATATTCAGCTCCTGCAACAATCCCTCTAAAATGGAATCAGATGGGATTAAATGGAGCCTCGAGTTCCTACTGCCTGGGACCTGATAGTTATACTTTATTCAATATCCTTAGGAATTCATTAGTGTTCAGATATCCAGTCTTTGCTCTTGCATGAGAGGTGTGTTTGCAGGTTAAGCAAAGGCCATGCTTGAGTTTAGGCCACTGGGCCAGCCATCTGTCTGGTAGCCCTGGAGCAGGACTTTGGGCCATGTGCAGTGGCCCAGCGGCAATATGATCACTCTACCACTCATGAGAAACAATTGCGACACTAAGTCACAGTACACATTTGTCACCATTCAATTTGTGCAAATAAAAAAAAATGAACCACAAAGTAGCTCAAATCATTAATAGGCTCCATAATCTTAGTTTTTCCTAACTGTAATTGCATTATTTAGACAGCAGAAGGTGCAATATCTTGGCCAGCCCACTAACTGAAACCAACTAATTTAACTGGCTTAATTCACATTACGGAATGGCGAAATGGTTAAGAAAAGGCCTATTTCTTATTAACATTTTTCATATGTAATAAAAGGAATATTTTAGAGAATATGCTACTATATTTTTCTCCAACCATATAAATGTTAAATAATTATTGCTGGTTATTGAGGAAATGAAACAGAAACATATTTAATTTAACAAAAGGGATATTTAAGTTGATAAATAATTGGAAAATGTTGCACTTTTGTTATTTTTTTCCATTTAATTTATCTCCTGAAAATATAATTGAAAAATCGAATCTAACCCTAACCCAATGCTCAATTGAACAGAATCATCGTTACACGTCTACCTGGAAGCCTTCCAATACTGCTATCAAGTATCATTACTTCACCAGCAGAATCACACACTACCCTGAAAAATCTATGGTGCTTCGAGCCAGAGCTAAACCAGCAACATAACGATGTTTATCCATTGGCTTCTACAATCCCTAGTTTATTCTCATCTAGGGAAGTTTCTCAGAGCGGATCCATCTGCACGTACGCTTTCTTACTAATTCATAAATGAAGTGTCATATAAGATTCCTGTTGTATGGAGAATGTCTGTTGCCTCACGGCATTCTAAGAAGCAAGCTGCGGAGAGGACTGGTCGATGGCTTCCGCACCAGCACTGCCAGCTGTGGGACTGTGTTTGTCTAGAAGTGGATGCAGGCCCTCGTAGCTCATTAATGCTTATTATGCTGTTCATGGCCTAAAGGTCTGATAAGGCCGTATGGTCTGCAGAGACCTTTCCACGGCCTCCGGGCAGAACAGTTGGGGCCTGTTAAGATCTCGAAATCTGAACAGATCCTCTCTCTCTCTCTCTCCCTATCCTGCTGTAGCTAATGTAAAAATAAGGTATACGAATTATATACAGTTCTGCCGTACAAAGGCAAAACAACATTATGAAAACTGAGTTATGACCAAAATCAGGTCTCTTGCGTCGTTTGCTTTTCTGTCGGAATATTAGCATAGCTGTGCTTAGATTTTGAAGGACATGCAATGTGAAAATTATAGAAACTAAGGCAGTAGCAGCATTTTCGCCATGCTTTGCCTTTGTGAGGCTTATCTGTATACAATACAACCTTTCATGTAATGTTACACGAGTTCACAGTTATTTAAGCAGTTAACAGACAAGATTTTCCCTTTTGGTCAGGATTTCTTGTGTTTATTTTATTTTGTTCTTCGATATATCTTCATATTGGTGAATGGTGTGCGAGTGTACTCTGTGATGGCTTGGCGCCCCACCCCTGCTTTTTGTGCATAGTCTCTGGGATCATTTCCGGACCCCCTATGACCCGGAATAGGACGAGAAAATGGATGGATGTGTACATATTCATATAGCATATTTAGACAGATTAATAAGGCATTTGTGTTTTGCTAAAGAACCATATTCAGAGGTGTAAGCAACACAAACCCTTTGGAACGGAAGTTAATTGTGTGTAGTTTCATTATCCATTCGAAGATATTTTTACAGTTCCAGTTCTCCCACTGCCCACCTAAAACTCAGAAATAAACTGGAAAGCTCTTGAAAGGTAGTGATTGTAACAAAGAACAGCTAGCAGAGAGCAACAGTTTGGCGTCACAAGCTGTAATTAAACACTTCCAGGGTGACGGTGTGGAGTGATTGGGGAAGGAGGGCTAATCACTGTCATCTGAGAGGATGAAGCAGGTGCATTTGCTCCCTCAGCCTCATTCCAGAGCCGCCGGGTAAACGAACTAACGAGGAGGGCTGGCCATGTCGCTGATGAGGTTTAATTATCTGTGTTGCCACATGCAGGTGGCCACACAGCGGGCAGTAAGACTGTTTTCCTTCTAGCAGGAAAAGAACGCACGCTTCACAGAATGTCATTGCAGTGTTTCCTGGCACCTTCCCAGCTCACCCCAAGCTGTTGGGCTGGAAGACGCCCCCTACTGGTGTGGTGATCAAATGCAGGCAGACCTACACATTTTTTTTTTTGTGTCGATATCATCCCGGCATTGTCCTCTGCATTCTTGCTCTTCTTATTATTAGTTTGCAGAAGTCTTATTTGTAGCAGAAAGAGAGTGCGAACAGTTGACATAAAAAGGTAAAGGAGGAAACTGATAAGCATTTCTTTTGAAAATTCTTTAAAGAGGAAAAATCGGAGGATCTTCCAGCTCAAAACATTTTAGGCTCACACACAACTGAAAATGAAGGAATACAGTGAATCATTTTGCTAGACTTAATAAATTATACAAGCTAGAAAGAAAATTCTTCAGTTTGTCCAGGTATAACCTGATCCACAAGAGTGCACTCCTTACAAAATTTTTACACAAAGACTAATGAACTGCAATCTGCATAGAACATGAGCGTGTCCACCGAGAACAGCAGAATGAGTGACATGTAATCAATAGTCTGACAGATATTTGCTGGCTAGAGATATGTTCAGGTCATTGATGGCTGACGATTGAAATTCCTGATGTTTGAATGATATGAATTAATTCTACCGAGGTCTTGTATTCAACCACCTTCCCTTCTTTTACATACTGCCTTCTGTTTTACCTTCAACATGTTACTGAATTATTCTCCAGATTTGGACTTGCTATGTATTATTCACTACCCACTCCCCCGTCTTCTGGGATGTTATTGTTTTTGTCTATTAAACATAGGAAATTAGTTCTAGTTGTCCAAGACATTCATTTTTAATATACTTCTATGACGAGTGGGGGTGAAAGATGGAACCGAATGGTTTTTGGACATCTGGTGACATTAGTGGGAAGCTGAGATTGCTTGCGGATTTGTTTCTGCATGGCACTGGAATTCCCCAAACTGACCTCTAGACATGCTTTTACAGGAAGGTAATGGTTATATTTCCAGTACCTGTAATCAGTAACCTGAAAAGTGCTGTTCTATAGTGTGAAAAAGGTTTTTGTGAATGGTAAACGGTACTAATTACAACTTAGGTGGAAAAATAGCTTTTAAGAATTAGAACACAAAAAAATATTGCAACAAATTAAGTTTATTTGTACACATGTAACATCCCCTGTAGCTACTGGTGAACAAAGTTAGAAATATTCACTAGAATCACTACCGATATCTATTCAGTGGGAAGTACCATGTGACCTAATGTCATACTGTATTACAGTGGAGGATACTCTCAGAACATTATGTCCTCCTCCAAAATATCCTCCGATATACCAAAGTAGTACAACTAAAGCTACAAAAACCCTGTAGTGTCGAGGTTTTCATCTGTAAAATCCTTGGCATAATCTTTTCAGTTTCTCTGTACCCTGTCTTCCTCCATATAACATAGTCCCTTCCTCAGCCACTGGATTTCTTGTTTTTTTCATTTTAACACAAAAATACTGCATATTGAGCTGGACGATATGAGTTCAATGTTATATTGTCGATACTCATTGTCACAATATGATTCAAGTCATTAATTCTTTACTTCAAGGCTCCATTTTTGTATAAAATTCCCTTTTAGATTACAGCTGTCTCCCATCCCAAGTTTGGTATATGAAGCCTCCTGATGTGGTCTGTGAATGTGCATTGATCTTTTGATCTTGGATTGAGGTGTGACATGCAGCTAGGTTTAACACAGAGAAATATTTTAATCAACACGTGGCAAGTGTCTGGTTATTCTGAAGCTGTTTAATTTTTTCAAATCTTATCAAAAAAGGTCCCACCAGTTTTTCTGGTGTCTGTATCTATGAAGCAAAGTGTTCTTGCAGGAGATTCTCAAGAGCCCTGGTTACATTGCAGCCATGCACTGTTCACCCATAGGGATTATGACCCATTTAAATCTGTCAAGTCTCTCAAAAGAAACCTCAGTTAATACTCCTGACATGTGTTTCCTTCTCTGGACTAAGAATCTGATCAGATATCTGTCTCTGCCCTTCAGCACTCCTTAATTTTTTATGACTCCAGTGATTGCATGTGTGTGTGTGTGTGTGTGTGTGAGAGCAGGATGTGTAAATGTCCCTGATATTTGTTTCTGTAGCTGAACTGTGGTGAATTGTGACATCACAGCCATTAATGGTAGCATCAGGATGTTGGTGAGTGTCACTTCACATTCTGCAGACCAGCCCAATGAACTTAAATTGTCCCTCAACAATTAATGTCACTGAAAAGCACCATCATTCCCTCCATTACAGTTTTATTGCCTCACAGTGGGTGTTCCTCTCAGGGGTGCAATTATTGTTTGACTTGTGGCCTCTTCAAATTGGAAAAATTAAAGGCCCCCAAAGCAGCTGGGCCTCATTTTTTATGCATGGAGGTCCAACTATATATTTAATGCATGCTTTCTGTGCTTTCAGTACTTCATAGTTTTCCTCAAGACTAGAGGAAAAAAGTCTCATATATATATATCTGGACACTTAATGTTAGCTTTAAACTGAAGACGATGCATGGATTTTTGTGCCTTTGAGAAGGCATATTGCAAACAATGGCTCTTATGCTAGGCGTGGGGGTCCCTCGTCAATGCTGAAAACAAGACTGTTTAGATACCAGATGGGAGCTGAGTCTTCAGACCCTTTCAGCTTGAGGGCCGGATGGACTGTGCTATATTTAGAGGCTTCTTGTAGAATCTCTCTCCCGTAACAGTGAAGATGCCTCGTGTTTGTTCATTGAGTCTACCTTGTGTTTAATGGGGCTTCAGCTCATAATGGTTTCTGGGTCACATGGCTCTCGATGCTGCTGTCCTCCTCATAAACTAGACAGCTGTAGCAAGAGTTTTGGTTTTTGAGTTGGAGAACGTTGTGCTTTTTAAGGCAGTGTGTGTGTGTGAATACTGTATATTGAGCTGGGCGATATGGCAAAATATTATATTGTCGCTATTGATCATTGTCACAATATGATGCAAGTCATTAATTCTTTACTTCAAGGCTAAATTTTTGTATACAATTCCCTTTTAGATTACAGCTGTCTCCCATCCCATAGTGAAAAGTAAAATGCTATGCCACATTTTTAACCAATACGGGACACGATTTATCCCATATTTCTACAGACTGAAAGTGGAAACCCTACTTGCTGCTGACTGTAAGTACATTCTGTGTATTCTACTGGAGGGTGGTACTTCAAGTGGTGAAATACGTTTGCCGAAATCTGGAAATACTACAAAGTTTACAGTACACAGCGTCAGTATACTGTGTTGCACTTTAAATTGCTGAAGTTCCACCCCACCGCCAACATCTTTTTTGCCTTTTTTTTGCACAGCATTTCCTTTTGAAAAGGATGGTGCTTTCCTCACTGACTCTGTCTCCTCTGAGGGAGCGCTCACCTCTTCCACGATACCGACACAGCAGCACGTGCTGTGCTCCAATAAATCAAGCTTTCTGTGTGTGTGTTGGGCATATTTCATTGGCTGGAATTGTGTTCATTTCTGTGATGTAGAAGGGTGATGATGAACAATGCCTTCCCAATTAATCGATGAGGGATTTTCTTGGTCTGATGTAGTAACACCTGAGTATTGTACTTGAAAAGCCACAATGTTCTGAGCAAAAATCATCATTTCATCAACATCAACAATTTATGATCTTTAGTTTGTGTTGATGCATTGAAATTTTTTTGCCAAAACACTGAAACTAAAATCAGTTTTTTTCCTGCGGAATTCCGAAACTGAAATAAACTATGGGTAATTACTTGACCTTTTATGTACCAATTTGTTCATATTAATTTATTCCACTAATTTTGCTTTTGAGCTTATCAAGTAAAAGCTGTAACGCTAAAATTTTTTTATAAAATAGTTTGAAATGTTGAAATGGATAAATGCAGTTTTAACAACTGTAAAAAGCAACGTTATTTTTCTACACTTTAACACTGTTGAAACACTTTGATTTAAAAAGTACATTTTTATTGAAATGTACAGTACTATAGATTTTAGGCCAACATAAAACTCACTGCAATAAACATAGCAAGACAAATGACACACAGCCGCTTCTCGCAGGCCATGCATGTCTTTGGCTTTTTTGAACAACTCCCACACACATACCACTTTTAATTTCATTTCGAGTGCGTTTGGCAACTGGAATCAAGTCGTTTTTCCCAGTGGCAGATGAGGACACAAAGCGAAAGTAAATGTGTAACATAAACATGAATTTATAATGAGTTTTACGGCTTTTTTGGGGGGGTAACAGCAGCTCTGCAGCTGTCAGGATTACTGACTCTCCCATTATTTTCTTGATGGAGAAATATTAGGGAAACACGATGGCCCGTTAGTGGAACGAAAAGGTGCATCAGTACTTTGCTGTTGGTTAATTGAGGTAAAAAAAATGCAGGTGGCTCTAGTTTTAAACATCAGTTTCAGTCAGTGATTTCGGCCAAAACCGAAAATTCAATTTTTTATTATCGATTATTCTTGATTTCCGAAATTTTGGTCTGTCTACTTTGTATCTGATATGGATGAATGTTGAATGTAATGCCGTAGCTCTTTAATAAGAACTGGCAAATTGCATTTTCACACTTCCTTCTCTCTTGTTTCATTTGCCTAGTTGGTTCGTTGTCTTCCATTTGGGGAAAAAAAATCCTACAGTTCTTTATGAATTTGTCGTAGATGTTCTAGAGCTTTAGCTGTACTAGAGTCTGAGGAGTAACATTCCTATTGAATATGGGACAACGATATTAGATGTTCATGACTGAGTGGATCTTCACTGCTGTAATATTTTTTAATAGTTTTGGAAATTCTTCAGTGTATTCTGCTGGTGAACTGAAACTGTGTAAACAAACTTGCACAGAGGTGCTTTGCGAAAAGAATAAATCGCGTAATAAGGTGAAATGAATCAGACTTGCCTTAGGGGGCTTGTTTAAGACTTAACCAACCTCCATCGTGTTGTGCTGATAGCATAGTGTGAATGTGACCAGATAAATATCCAGCCAACTGCCTCTGAATGACCTTCTCCTGCTGTAGGCAGAAAGCAAATCAGTGTTTTGCAGTTCCTAAACTACGATGTAGTTGTAAAAGAGTGAGGGGTGATAGGTAACCTTTCCGTTTGTATTACGTGAATCGTTTAAGAAGGGAAACTGTATTGTCTTGAAGGCCATACCGTAAATCCTGCACCTGACAAGGGCAAGACGCTGAGAGGTGATCATTGCAGGCCCATTAATGAGGACGAGCGAATCCTTCGTCACACTGTGCCAGAAGCGTGCTGCATGTCCGCATCCAGAGCTGTCAGTCTGTGTGAACTGGAGAAGTCGAGGCTCAGTAAAACAAGCACATAGCCTTCTGTTGTGAAACGGGAAGGGGTGCTTCACGCATAACAGTACATCGTGGAATGTGCCATTTCTATTGTTTTTATGGAAAAGTTGAAAGTATTTCCAGAAAGGTTACTACAGTAGTTCCTGGTCTGTTCCTGGACTTGTGGTTCAATCGAAGAATCAATATTCTGTATATTTATGCTGTCCTTTACATATCCTCCTATATCATTTATAAGAGGTAAATTTATTTCTAAGGGGGGAATTAATTTCAATATAATTAGCATTTTTTTAGCTTTGCTTTAGGGGCTCTTTACAGAGTAACTTATCTCAATAATAAAATATAATTTCATCCTCCTGAATTTTTTTAAATTGCACTTGAATCATGAGTTCATGATTTCATGATTTGTGACTGATTATGGGAAGTTTCTCAATTTCAATGCATGTGGGATATATACTGTACAGTATTTGGCAAAATCAATTGCTTCACATTGGCTCTGTTACAAATGTAACTATCTCTAGTGGTTAGTCAGTCACCCAGTTACATTTGGCGTATGAATAATTTATATCCTAAATAACATTTTCTTTCAGAAAAATGAAATAAAAATACACATCCACCCAGTTTGCGTAACTGCTTAGCCAGTACGGGGTCACAGTGAGCCTGCAGCCACCCCAGGGGTCACTGCGTATGTTTGAAGGCCTGTCCAGCACAGCACAGCACATACTGTTTTTGAGGCATTTTTGAGACACTAGTTCCCCTAACTGCATTTATTTGGACTATGGATGGAAAACCGTACATTTGGAGACAAGGACTGAACTGACACCCCTGAAGATGTAAAGCCATAGTGATAACCCCTAAGTCACCATGCCCTACAAAATAATAAGACTGACACTTGCAGTACAAAAGTCATTTTGAGTAGGGATGCAACTTCTAGGAATATTCGTAAACCTTCCCTGGGAATTTATTGAAGAAATTATTGGTAAATTATTTGGAAATTTACATTTTTCTGTATGTGCACAGTTGCCAAACATACGAAAACTATGTGTATTAGTAAGAGAGTGTCGTGGAAGACTTAGGCCATATATTGTACAAACGTATTTAACTTAGCACTTTATTGAATATAAACCCATGGTGATGAGAGTCAGTGTTTTTCAATCTAGAGCCTCTGGCGCAAAGTCATAAATGGTCAATCAGAGTCCGAGTCTGCACCCTCCGAGTCTGCACCCTCCGAGTCTGCACCCTCCGAGTCTGCACCCTCCGAGTCAGTGTCCTCATCAGCTGAGGTGTTGCATGGGTTGGGGTTAGGCTTAAAGAGCCCCATGTTTACTCCAGTTGCCACCAGTTTCTCCAGCTGTACATTTGTGAGCCTACTTTTGTGAATATATTGACATTAGTTGCGCTCAGAGGCAGCTGGTGTTGGGGGGTTTTGTAAGGTTATTGTGCAGCCAGTGTCAGAGCTTTGGATGAGCAAAGAGCCTCCACCAGGTGGATGTCGGTTGCATCATCACAGAATAAACTCCACTAAAACATCAGTGACATCAGTTAGCTTGCAAGCTTGCTAGCAAGAATGGATTACTTGACGGGGTAGCTGATTAGTTTTCTTAATATTATCCATTTTTGCAGTTCATTTTTACTTTTAAGACAAAAAACAACAAAAAAATACTTGGGGTAGTTTGGCCTTTCACTTCATGTGATATAGACTTTGTGTGGAATAGACTTTGTGTGGTGTCTAATCGGCAAAAAGTCAAAATCAAAAGTATTGTAGTAACGACTGAGTTTTCCAATATGCCCCCCAATTGGCGGTTCATTATATATTCCCAAAATATACCCCAAATTTTCCACCCATTTGCAACCCTGATTTTGAGTGTAAGGGTGCATGTACGAGCAGGAATATTTGACAGGCAAAAGCATCATCATATGTGCATGCTGTCAAGCAGCGAAGTCCCCTGTGTCAGGGGCTGGTGCCATGGTGAAGGTTACGTAAACCTTCCTCCAAGCGGCATGTCCCTGGTGCGGAGACCTTTTCATAGAAATTCATTAGCATTTAGCGTACCTCAGCTGCCACTCATGAGCCATCTGACTGTCAGTTGAAGTAGCTACCCTCAAGCGGGTTCTGATATTTGGCCGCTCCGACGTTCCATGGGTCCCGGTGTTTGCTGTCTGGGTCCAGAGATGACGGACTCGCAAAAGGCAATGGTGTCTTGAGATGAGGGGGTGGGGGGTGGGGAAGGTCACACTGTTGACATTTGGAGAGATCTGAGAGATGGCCAGGCCAGAGTGCTGGAACATGTGTTTGCTCTTGGCGATAGTCATTCTAGCAAAGAGCCAGCCAGTGAAGTGTTTGTGCTGTGGAATTCTAAGTGGGAACTTTTGTCTTTTACATAAGAAGTTTGATTTTCACAATGGGGTCACTAACTGTCATGAAGCCTTTTCAAATTATTTTTCTCATTTGCTAATTGCAATTTTCTTTTGTATTTTGTGGTACAGCTTTAGTTTTGCTTGACAATCTCAGTTTATTGTCTGTTACATTAATTTAAAGTGCTGGTGAGATTGGGATTCCAGGGGTTGTACCCGAAAGTCCCCCAAAAATAAACACACTGATATATGGTCTTATGAACAGTGTTAAAGACAGTAAAACCACCTGTCTTTTGAGGAGAAAAAAAACCGGCAATGTGTAATTTTAAATGATTTACTTTATTATTTACAACTACTCCAAATATAACATCAGAAAAATCCTTCAATAGTAAATTATTCTGAAACGACATTCTGCAACTTCAAAAGCTTTTAAAACTAGTTGAAGGGTAGACAGCTGAATTACATTGTTTCTTTTTTTAAATAGTAAATGCACTTTTTAAATATGTTCAATCATATCACTACCTATGAAAATGATTTTGAAGGGATTCCAGCTAAATTTGTCCATCACATAAGCCTGTTTGTCCCAGCAGACTAACCTCTTTTCTAAACCCCATATGCAGACCCTTATAAACAATGCAAAGCTGGTCAAAATGAAAAAGTGATAAAAAATTTAATGTATAATTTTAGAACAATTAACAAATGATTAACTGGGTCTCCCTTTCTTGTGGGAATTTTACGTCAGAAACCTTTTGTATTGTTTATCAAAACAGCAGACTGTCTTGTTGATGTACATGTTACAAATTATTTTAAGTCAATACATGTATATACGGGCTTTTTTTGTCTTTAAGGCCACAATTCTCCATATGACTGTACAAATGGGTTCAGATATTAACTGTAAAAGTTAGTTTACAAATTATTTTTATATATTGGTACAAATTTGTAATTGTATGTACAGCAGACCTAAATGACAAGTACAGTTGCATTAACATGTTAGTGTGTATTTGCATTTCCAAGTTGAACATTCAGAGATATTATGATAAATTATGCTGTAACCTTATTTATTAAATGTTAATATGATCAAATGTATTACTTGTTTGCAGATTTAGTTTTTATGCATCATACTCTTCTCTGTAGATTTTCTTTGTCACACTTGTTTCATAAACTTTATTATCTACTTCAATGATGATTTTCATAATTATTGAACCTGATTTGTAATCGGGGGTTTGCCCTATAGTTGAATAAATAATAAACTGCATTTTCCTTGCTGCCGTTTAGCCAAAATTCCACATTATTAGGATTTCAATAAATGTCAAAGTAATACTTCAGGAGATACTTCTAAGGTATCTATCTTCCATGCTGTACAAACATGTAGCAGATGAGCCCAGCTGATTGTCAGCACTGTGAGCAGTTTTGGGTCATAGCTGCCCAGTCCATCTGGGGGCATTAGACCACCAGAGCCCAACTAATTGATGCCTCTTTGACAGTTTGCTGTCAAGTATTCAAATATGACTTTTGTCTCCAAGCTTCTGGGAATTATGAGGTATTTATAAGGGGTAAATGTTACATTTGAATATGATTTGTCAGATTTGAATGGGTTGAAGGAGACCTTTTAAATGTTTCCATTGGCTTTGGGAGAGAGAGGGTTTGACGCGAGAAGAATTAGATGATGACATAATTCGACGGGGAACATTGAAAATTTTCTTTTTACGCCAAGGCAGCTAGCTGATTTTTTTAAGTTTGCTGTTTTGTACAATATATGGCCTGAGTGTCACTCTTGCAGATTTAGTGTTCTCAGATCTCAGCTTGGTAGTTTATGGGTCGAATGAGAAGTATTGTCCAGCATGGTCATGGCTGCAGTTTCGCAGTTGTACTCTGGAACAAGAGTTTTACCTTAAATAGTCCAAATCCCAAATTTAGTAGGGTAGCAGGTGGTATAGCAATTAAGAAAGCAGACCTATTGTCCTGGTTCAGGTCACAGCTGTTTGACCCCTGAGTGTGCAGCAGTTCATCACAGTTCTGCCTCCTCAAATGGAGCTAGCCTGAGTATGAGTGAAGGGGCAAATGAGAAAAGGCAAACCAGTCAATTTACCAGATTTTTCCCTTGTGTCTGATATATCTTCATGGCTTTTGTGTTCCTATATCAGTATTAGGGATTTAGGAACAAGCCAGCTCCACATTGGTTTGGCTCATTATGAATTTTTCCTGATATTTCTTTAAGCAAATTAGCTCCCTATTGTTAAACTGAGAACAAATGAGTCTCTAAGACACTTCAGTGGGTTATTGTTAGAAAGAATAGATCAGATGAAAAACAGCTGTAGTGGAAAGATTTATACATCATAGCAACTAATGTGTTAATATTCTTAATTCTAGGGTTTTAATTTTCTTTATATGTGCAAATTATGACTGACTATATGTCTGTCATATATACATTCACTGGTCACTTTATTAGGTACACATGTTAAAATGCTTGTTGAAGCGCAAATATCTAATCAAACAATCACATGTCAGCAGCAAAGTGTATAAAATCATGCAAATGCAGGTCAGAAGCTTCACTTAATGTTCACATTAAACACGTGCATGGGAAAGAAATGTGATTTAAGTAACTTTGAGGGTGGCATGGTTGTTGGTGTCAGATGGGCTAGTGTGGTAGTTTCAGAAACTTCTGATATGGGATTTTCCTGCACAACCATCTCCAGTGTTTACAGAGAATGGGCTGAAAAGGAGAAAAGAACATTCAGTGAGTGGCAGTTATCTGGGCGAAAATAGCTTGTTGAAGAATGGCCAGACTGGTTCAAGCAGATTAAGAGACATCAGTAACTGAAATAACCACTTGTTACAACCGAGGTATGCAGAAGAGCATCTCTGAATGCATAACACATTGAACCTTAAAGCAGATGGGCTTCAGCAGCAGAAGACTAATGTCAGCTAGGAACAGGAAACTGGGGCTCCAGTGGACACGGCTCACTAAAACTGAACAATGGAGGATTGGAAAAAACGTTGCCTGGTCAGATAGTCTCGGTTTCTCCTGCAACGTTCGGATTGTAGGGTCAGAATTTGGTATAAACCACATGAAAGCATGGATCCATCCTGCCTTGTATCATCAACTCAGGCTGGTAATGGAAGTGTAAGGGTGGGGAATATTTTCTTGGCACAATTTGGGCCCTTTAGTACCATTTCAGCATCATTTTAATACCACAGCCTACCTTAGTAACTGAAATAATGAAATTCTGTTTAAGACACACATTTTTTAGCTGGCGCTACCCTTATCTCCTTTATAATAACTCCTGAAGACTCCAAGGAATTCTGAATTGAATTACATCATGAATACAGTCTTTACAGCAATTCTTGTGAAGGATTTCGCTTCTGCTTCACGCAACTGACTTTGACTCTATAGGCTAGCAGATCACGATCCTTGGTTTTGATAGTCTCATTTTACAAGGTGCCTGCCAACTTACAGTGCTTAAAGAAAGCAATTAAACTGCTAGAGCTTCTTGGAGGGAAATTGTGAGACTTTTTTTTTCTCACAGCCCACATCTTTTCTAAAGTTAGGAAAACTGCTCTTCATGTCATTTTGCAGTCTGTTGTGGAATAACTTTTTGGTACACACCATTAAATGGCTGAAAAGTGGTTTTATAATTACCCAAGTGACAGGTACATCTGGTATGCCGTCAAATTAGTAATACAGAGAATGTCTGCCTTTGGGGCTTATTTTAATTTTTTTTTCTTTAAACATCAGTAACCTATTTTCAATGTTATTGCTGTACACAATTCACTACTCATGATATCAAAACTATGGAAATCAGAGTCTCAATATTTAGAGAAAAATTTTCTTTGTTATAGACATATTCAGATATTTTTGCTATACTTTTGCATCTTTCTATTTTAAAAATTGTCACTTTTTTCAAAACAGGGTGGATGGGTGAATGGATAGATGGATTGATTCAACTCGGATCAATAAAGTACATAAATTAGACATCAGCATACTACAGTACACATAGCTTAAGTATAAGAAAAGTAAAAGTTTAAGGTAATTAAAATAACAAGAAAACAGGATGTACAAGTGAAATAGATCCCACAAGTAATCAGCCAGATAAGTAAAAGCTTTTGAAATAATCACACTATATGCAACAGTAATTGGAGTAGTTATGTCAGTGGTATAGATGTATAGATGCATGCAGCCTGCAGTGTCAACAGTGTGCAAATATGCGAATGGAAATGCACAATGAAAGACATTGAAATACAGTATGTAAGATGGGGTTCCTTACTGCAGTAAATCTGTAATTTGTGTTTGTGTGAGTGGGAGTATTAAATATGCAAATTTAATGCAGTTAGCATTTGTCTGCTCCCCAGTACTACCTTGCCTGTACTGAGGGGCGTATTTCTGTGCAAATTAATGCATTATTAATTGTTGTATGAGCTTTTGCTACCCAGAAATATTGAATGCATTCTTTTTCAGTTCACATCATACTTGTACCAGCAAGTTTTCTAGGATTTCTAGGGACAGATCTTTTCCAATAATAAAAAGTCTTGCCTATTTAAACCTTACATAAACACCTTAAACGAAGAGTAATCAGAAGGGAGGAGAATGATTTAACAAAGAATAAAAAATAGAATTAAATAAAAAAGAATATTTAATAAATTGAAAAGGGCTTATGTCTGTGCTTTTAAAGTCATTCTATTCTGTACATTTGGAGTGTGGTACCTTGGCACAGCCGACGTTGAGGACACATTTCCATAATAAACAGGTATACCCCTTTAGAGGTGGAAAGCACATCTGTTACTGTGGTGGGCTTTCTCTACTAGAGAAAGCAGAATGCTGTACAAATCCACCACCTCTTTCTTCTTCAGTACCCCAGAATATTAAAGTATCCAGTCTCTGAGGAATAGAACAGAAATCTGAAAGTGGTTACTATGGTAACTGGCTCTCTTAAGCCGAATGCTGGAGGCTGGCTGGGAAAGCGGCATTTGCCCACCATGAGGGTCGTACTTAATTCATATTGGTTATTAGATTCATGGATCGCCTGCAAGAAAACATTTTAAGAGACACATTTGGCACACCCCATGAATGTGAAAAGGACTGGCGTCTTGAATCAAATGGAGAGCTGTTCAGGTAGTTAAAATCTATATGGGGCTGAATTAGGAATAATCTAAGTGCTTTGTAATCATTTTCTCATTAATCTTGTTTGTGTTATTTGGATTGTTCCCTGATGTTGCAAGGTATACCATGTCTGGTAGGAGGTTTGAGATTGCAATTCTGAATTGGACTGGTTTCACATTGCCTTTGAAGCACAAGAACGAATTATCTGTCTGCAGTTATTTTAAAATACTTTTTATTTCTCTCAGAACTGCTTCCAAAACACATCTTCACAAGAGGCACACATGTGTGAGGCTGGTTATCATCAGATTTTTGATGTACAGGATTTGATTAGCATTTGATGAGTTCTTGGGACACCTGTCTTATTGCAACAACAGATGTCATATAATAACTTTCTGCAACCTGCTGAAGAATTACAGGTGCCTGGAGCAATTTAGGACCAAAAACTTACAGTATAGATGTAAATCATCTTCTGTCTTGTAACTATTTTCTGTCCTTTCTGGCTTGTGTTGCTTCTTTGACAAGGGAAAATGACTCCAGTGCTCCTGATAGACTGACAAGCCTGTAAAGTGATGTGATCAATCAGTCACCAGTATCCATAACAGAAGCCATGAGCTGAATGCTTCTCTGAGTTGAACCCTTCTGTACTCTCTCTCTCATTCCAAAAGCAAATGGGCAATATTACATTATTTATTGCCTCTAACCCCATCCAGAGCATACAGACATTTGTTGCCATTAATTTTGCTGGGTATTTATCTCACTCAAGCCATGCACCTTGAGAGGGGCTCCTTCTCTAAGACAGGGCAGCCCTGGCCTTTCTCGGTTTGCAGAGTGTCAAGTGTTGAGCTCCAGTGATTCTTGGCGCATCCTCTCCAGGAAGGCTTACTTTGTCAGTCTTGACTGGCTTTTTAAATAGCCCATTTTATACACATGCAGGTGTTAAAACAGTTCAGTTATTTTTTTGATGTAGGATGTTACCTTTGGCTTGTCCCAGCCCACCCTTAGCTGAGGCATTTGTTGGTGAGCATTTTTAGATTTCTCCAGTGTCAGGCTGTGGATGTAAGCCTCCATCTTTTTGAGTCTTTTCAGGCTGTTTAAAGACAAGGCAAGTTTGTAGAAATAGCCCATTTTATGCACAGATGCAGGTGTTACTTTTTTACAATTGTATTTTTATTCATTTTCCTTTAAAACCAATTAAAATAAAATCAACAAATAAATAAATAAAACAAAGTAACAGCAATAGTAACAATAAATTAAAATTAAATAACAATCACTGACTAAAATTAAAAAAACATGGTAGAAGTCAAAAGGTAGATATAGACATATAGACACATGTAGGAGGGTTACTGCAGATCTATAAATGGTTACCATATTTTAAACAACATTTTACTGATTGCATCTTTAAATCCTTTTCTGATTTACGAACTGGCTTTAGCTTACAGAGTTACAGAGTCTTACAGGTTCGACACATAATAAATTATTTTTTGAAAGGGAATCAACTGTCAACAGAAATTTCACATATAGAAATAATTGTACAACAGGCTACTACGATAAGGCAAAATTTCTGAAATTTATTTAGCTCTACTGGGTCATGTTAGCTCTTCTTTACCTTCACTTAAAGCAGTCTGGCAATGAGACTATGGCCAAGTCTTAGAAGAGGTTCAATGAGATCATATCTATAATGCTGCATTTCCTTCATTTTTGTGTAATACAGTTGCGGAGAAAAACTAAAAATTTATTCAACGAACTTACCTAACCCCAGTTCGACTACATACAATATATCCCAATGTATCATCACTATGTCTCAGAAGTAAAGCTTCCATTTACATTTACATTTACAGCATTTGGCAGACACTCTTACCCAGAGCGACTTACATAAGTCCTTAAGACTTCACAATGAATTTCCTCCCAATACTAGCTCAATAAAACTAAGGCTCTGTATACCATCGACAATACTCTGTTGGGAAAGTTTTTTTTTTCCCCGAGGGGATGGATGATGTATATATTTTGGGGCTGTGCTAGTTTGCAACAGTTCTGGAATATGATACATGAATTTTCAGAAAAGATATTAGACATGACCTATGACAAGACATGGATGGCAAGAGGGACCCCATTTCTTCTAAAAGAACTGAACTGATCTCCTACACTGCAAAGAAGTGTATTCTGTTAAATTGGAACAAGCAACAACCTTCAACATTTGACTTGTTCACCCAACTGTTAAAAGATCATTTGGATCACTTGGAACAATTGACATACGGCCTAAAGAGAGAAACTGAGTAATTTGTTAAAGAAGTGTTCGGAAGAGATAAAAAGGTGATGGTTGATAGATTGCGCTGAACCCCCCCAACCGACGAAAGATAAGGAGAAGGCCTTGTGCCAACTTCACTATCACCAGTACTGCGTGAATATACTTCACCGGGCAAGACAAGCATTAATTGGTCTGAAATACAGAGAACTGTCTATCTCCATTTTTACAGACTATCCTCCCTCCGTGGTACAGGCAAGGTCTGCATTTACTGAAGTTAAACAACTGCTGAAAGGTCAAGCAGATATTCACTATGCAGTAAAATATCCTGCTACGTTTCACATCGCTTTCACCAGGACTAGGAGAGATTTTCTGGACCCAAAACAAGTGATGCCCTTTGTGAAATCGAATTTCATCAATGAAGACAGACCCACTTCCATCAACTGATAGTTGGAATACTGACTATGGACTATTCCATCTCATTGTTGAGGTATTGACAAATGAAAATGATAGTAACGAATCACTAGTCCTACAAGCAGGTAGTAGTCTTCATTCTCCATTTAATTCTTCAATATTAATATTGTATCTCTCTCTTCCTTGTGAATATGATAGATGTAAGCTCAAATTTAAGTAGACACTGGTATTTATATGGGCGATGTTTTTTATCGCCCATAAAGTTAACTTAAAGAAAGATGCGCCTGTTGCTTTAAGTTTAATGTTTGGCAGAGCACTATACTCGAATTGGAGTTTCCCATAACAATCACTAATGATCTTGCAAATGATATGGCGAAAACACAGTTAATAAGAGACAGGATACCCAGTAAACGTTGTTAGCTGGAATGTTAAATCTTTAAATCGCCCTGTTAAACTCTAGAAAGTCCTTAACCAGCTTCATGCAGGAATAGACTTTCTTCAAGAAACACATCTGCGCACATGTGATTATCAAAGATTAAGAGGGGGTTGGGCAGGCCAACTATGTCACTCTAGGTTTGATAGCAAATCAAGGGGCGTGGCTATTTTGATCAGTAAAAATATATGATTTACAATGTTACAGGTGGAAGCAGACAGATCTGGGAGGTATGTTTACAGTATAGTTATATAGGTACTGGCAAATTTTATGAGACTCCAGTTGTTCTAGCTAATGTATATGCACCCAATTGGGATGACAAGGCCTGAATTGTTTTTGTTCCCATTTAGATCGCAGTTCACCTAGAGTGATTAGGGCAGCCCAGACTGTCGAGCTATTTCTCCAAATATGGCATCTTGGATGACTGGCGTTTTCAAAACCCAACTTCTAGGTGTTGCTCCTTCTTTTCTCATGTTCGTAAGACTATATCGCGTATAGATTTAATTCTTTGTTGATAACCGTTTTTTCCCCCATTGTTACTGACTATGAATATCATACAATTATTATCTCTGATCATCCTCCACTGCTGATGAGATTAGGGACGCTGGTCTCATAAGCCACGTACCGCCCATGGTGCTTAAACAATTTATGGCTTGGTGATGAATGCTTTGTTCAATTTATTTAATCTGAAATATCAGCATTTGTACAATATAACAAAACACCAGGCATGTCATCTTCAGTTATATTGGAATCTATGAAAGCATATTTAAGGGGACAAATTATTTCGTATTGTGCCCAACAGAAAAAGGAAATAATACGTCTTAAGAAATTAACAGACGGCATTGCAAATGTAGACAGGATGCTTGCTCAGACCACCTCTCCTAATTTATACAAGCAAAGACTGATACTACAGACGGAATTTAACCTTCTTTCTACTAAACATATAACAAACCTTCTTAATAAAACACATCACAAAATTTATGAACATGGAGAGGAAATAGGGAGAATCCTTGTCCACCAGCTACACCAAAAGACTGTAGCTCAGGGTATCTAAAATAAAAGATGTCAGGTACCAAATATGCAAACCACTCTGAAATCAACCAGGTTTTCCATAGGTCCACTAAGTGGCACTACTCCAAGTCATGCACCTCAGAATCACATAGAGATCCCAGTTTGTTCCAATCTTTTTAGCACATTAAAAATCCCATAAGTAAATAAATGAATGACAAGCTTGAACAGCCATTTATTGAAGAAGAATTGAATTCTGCAGTCAAATCTACGCAAGATTGTAAATGCTCGGGACCAGATAGGTTCCCTAGCGAATAAAAAAAAAAGTTAAATAACTAGCCCCTATTCTACTTCCAGTATAGAATCATTTACAGCTGGGTCACTACCTCCAACTATGCGCCAGGCTGTCGTATCCCTTATTCTTAAAAAGGGGAACACCCTTTAGGATGTGTCCCATATCGCCCAATTTCTTTATTAAATGTTGTTAGGAAAATACTCGCCAAAATGTTAGCTCTACGTTTTGGTATCAGACGACTACACAGGGTTCATTAATAGACAACAATATTCTAACATACATAGATTGTTTATCCCACTCCACCCAAAGACACAGAAGAATTGATATCACTTGATGCTAAAAAAAAGCCTTTGACCAGGTTTATACTTTGAAATGCTTTGGTTTTGGGCTGAAATTAATACATTGGATTGAGACGATTTATTCTTCGCCCACGGCAGCTGTTCGGACTAATAATAACTTGTCAGCTTTTTTAAATTTACCACGTGGCACCAGACAGGGATGTCCCCTATCACCCCTTCTATACGCTCTAGAAATAGAGCCACTGGCAATAGCATTATGTAACAGTATTGATATTAAACGCATAATAAGAGGTGAGATTGAACACAAAGTTTTGTTATATGCAGACGGCATGCTAATATAAATGACTGAGCCAGGGAAAAGTCTGCCAATAATTATGGAGCTGCTGAACATGCCCGGTACCATATCAGGATGTAAAGTTAACATGCTGAAAAGCGAGGTTATGCCTGCTGACCCTTCGTACCAGCTGACCACTATTCAACCCCATCGCAATTAAAATATGCACATATAAATTTAAATATTTAGGCATCTGGATAACCTGTAGGTTTAAAGATCTCTATGAAGCCAGTTTGCCTCCACTTCTAGATGGCTTAAAGAATCTTAGTTCTGTTTGGCTATAGATTATTTTTTGGATACATTTTCAACATTTTCACTTCGGAGGTAGTGCAGTATTAATTGCAAAAAAAAAAATCAACACACACACAAATTTGAAGCAGTACCACTAAGTTACAGCAATAGGGAAGGGTGACTGCAGATGACATTTGACCATAATGGATGTTATACATTTTATTCATATGAGGATCTAGTGCTGTGTGATATAACCAAAATCTCATACTCCAGTATGTCACCTCATATTCCGTTAACAATATATTTCATGGCTGCACCTCATATTTATGGATTTTTTTCTACAAATCAATTGCAGTAGGAATTGGACAAAAATCCTCAAATAAAATGGAGGAAGGTCACAAATATGACCGCGGTTAAGTTAGCTTTATATCCAATTTTCCAATTCCAGTTATCAATATTTGCAATATATTTCAATGTATGTGTGAATACACTTCACATTCAATAGCTGTCTTGCTTAAAGTTGCACACAGCGCAGTTATCAATAAATACATATAAAAGACATAATATTAAAGTTACGTTGTCCCTCATAGTTTAATGCTTAACGCACACTTTTCAAGACGTGTCTGCATTATTTAGGTTTATCCTTACTGTCATGCAGAAGGTAGCAAGTGGGCAAGGATAGTGGAATGGCAAAACTATTGCAAGTGAACACAAAACTATTTCATTTAATATTTTTTCCCTGACCTCTTAGGGGCTCCGAACTAGAAGACAATCCGCAAATCAATAGGAGCAAAGTCATAAATATAACGCAATTGTGGATAGTTCAATATTTGTGGATCATGGTACATATTTGTGGATTGTCTTCAGTGGGTTACAAATAATAAACTCCAATAAAAACTTCCATACAAGTGGCACATCCCATGTGGTGGCATGTAGCCTTGCAAAACTGTCACCCAAATGATGAAAAAATGTTGCCGAAAACAGTGTATTTTGCGACACCACGAAATAAACGATAGAGCATAATATGAAATGCTGGACGTTTTTATTTCACCATCCGGTATATCAACATATCACACAGCCCTCGTTCAAGTGCATTGTACGAGGCCCAAAGATAAACAAATAATTACTTTAGCTAAATAGTATTTAAAAATGGTAGCATGAAATATTTGAATTTTTTTTTTATCCCAGTTGGTTTCGGAATCAATATATATAGCTGTTGTTTAGTTATAGTTTTCATTTTCATATCTTATTTCAGATTATGGAAATGTTTTCATTAACTCGATTAACCCTGCCTTGCAAGTGTATATAGTGCATTGTTAGCTTTAGTGAAATTCCTATTAATTATTTTAACATCCATAATACACTTCTTAAATCTAATTTTTAAGAGCGGCTTGGCTCTACAGCATTATCCTAGGCCTGATGTAAAAATTCACGGTTGCCTGGCGATTTGGGGCTAGAAGTATGAACATGTAGGATCGCAGGCAGTCCGGCACTGTGTGCCATGTATTCTGTCTTTGTACATTGTCTGTTTGGCACAATATATATGTTAGTCTGTCTTTTTGCTACTATATGCACCAGAATTTTCCCCTGGGATCAATGAAGTTTGCAAGTGATCAAATTTTGACGCAAATTGCACTAAAATTAAAGAATAATGATTTAAGCGACAGACAGCCTCAGATTGTATTACCACAGCAACTCAAAATGTATTTGACTGATCTTTTTCAACATTTGCAGACACATTGCATAGGTCTTGATCAGGTAGTGTTTACTTTTTAAGACAAATTGCATCAGAAATGGAACAATCCTGCTTTGTGGCAGAAGAGGGAAGGGTGACTGCTGAAGACCTTTGACCTTGTGAACGCGATAGAACTGAAAATGTTTACCACAGATCTTTTTCAAGTTTGGCAGAAACATTGTATGGGTCAAAATCTGGGCCCTGGCAAAATTTTGAGAACGATTGCACCAAAATTGAAGCTATGCTGATTAATGGCAAACATTGGAAGGGCGACTTGTGTGTGTGTGTGTGTGTGTGTGTGTGTGCGTTCGTGCGTGCGTTCCTGCGTGTGTGTGTGCGTGCGTGCGTGTGTGCATGCATATGAGGGGGCTAAAGATTGTCATTGGGGGCTATGGGAGAAAAAGGTATTGGATGGGGAAGCGGTGACGGAATTGTCTGGGGAATACATTGTTGCCATCACAACAGTATCTGGTTGTACTATGTGCAGTTTGGGTTGAAACATGGTGTTCCCCACACATAAAGCAAGTAATGGTGGCCCACAGGGACCAAACTTAAGTGCCCATTATTATTATTATTATAATAGTTATTATTATGGTTATTATTACACAAATAGTATGATTAAACTCAACAGATATATTGACATGTTTTAGCAGTATACAAAGAAGCCATCTTGTTTTATCAGATTAAGGGAAGGAAAGGGGATAAGTTGACACGGTGATTTATAGTAAGGATATATTACCATTCGCCAGTTCACATTCTGCTCCTTCTCCAGTTTGTGCTCCTTTTACTTGAGCCTAGCCAACATTTTTCTAAATATTGAGAATAAGTTCCTATGCAATACACCCACAATAGTGGCACACACATGCTTCAAATTTAAGGGAAGAAATTAGTGTGCTTTCGATTACCGCAGATGTCTTTCAGGTGCAGAGGAATGCTGGGGTGTTAGAAAACAACAGCCCAAAATGCATCTGAGAAACCATTGATTGAGGAGAAACTATGGAGACAGACACGCACACATTTGTATGTATTGTTCTAGTGTATTGCAACAGAACTTTACTAAAGTCATCTAAAAATAGTTCTGTCGTGTATTCTGTTACTTTTAAATATCTACTAATTATTTATACTTTTCTTTAGTGAGAATTCCTCTATTCCCCTATTCCCCTTCCTCATTGGGCAGGCTTGGATCTGAGATTTTGGTTCCTTTAATAGTTCACTGTTTTGTAATAGATATTGAGTTTTCCATTCCCCCCTTTTCCTGCTTGCTGTTTTTATTTGCATAGCGTACGCTGCAGTATTTTAAGTAATCTTTTTGGAATACTCAGACATTCAACCTTCCCCAATGGCTACGCGTCGGACCTCCCCACCACTCGCCTTATTTGCATAGCCTTTTGTTCTCTGTTAGTCTTCTTTGATGCATCTAGTTCTTCACATGGTAACACTGCAGACTTGCTCTCTGGAACCCCACAAGTCTCCCATGTGCATTAAATAAATAATTCCATCCATCTCTTGGAGCAGAGAGAAAAATCACACCTGCTTTTTAGAACTTATTTAAAAGAATGTCTTTTCAGTGGGAACCATGGTTGCACTATTTTAGAATTAGTCTGTTATTTTGCGTAGTTTTAATTAATGAATTAATGAATATCCACTACACTATCAGCATATTCACTATCTGTCTGCTCTTTTATATCATGTTGTGTTTTTAACTTTCAAATACAAAAAATGAAATTGTAGTATCTTAGATGAGCTGTGTGGTTTTTAGCCATCTGCCTAAAGCTGTACATGGTGTTTGTGTTTATTATTGTGTATTATTGAAAACAGCCTTTTTTCCTCCATAACCATCCTTCTGGCCATCTTAGACATTAGTCGTACTGTATCTATCCTTTAAGCTCATTAAACATTTGTTGAAACGTGGTTTTGTTTTAGTGTGAAGCCTTGTAGACCATTGGGTAATGGTTCCTCAGGAGTATAAACTGTATGATAGACCGACAAAAAATTTGATGGATCTTTTTTAAATTTTGCCAACGCATTGTATGGGTGACAAACTGACCCTGTTCAAATTTTGAGACAGATTTCCCCTAAATTGAAGCAGCACCACATAGTGATAGCAAAGAAAAGGACAGCCTCAGGCACTTATCCAGTTAGCATAAAAGTATTTGAAAGGTCTTTTTTAAACTTAACAGACTTATTATACGGGAGAGGATTTGGACCTAATCTATATCAATTTTTTTGGCAAATTGCTTGAAAAATGAAGGCAACACTGCTTTGTGGCAGCAAAGGGAAGGACTTCAGAAGACATTTGACATTGTGAACATAACTCTAAAAGAATTTTAAGCTCTTATGGTCCTGCGTTTGATATTATTGCCACTTCATGAGAAACATTATATGGATGAGATCTACAGTACATCTCAGTTTTCGTAGCGACAAATCAAGAACCGAAGCAGCGTCGCCAGGTGCCAGCGAAGGAAGGGAAGCGTGACTCAGAAAACTAAATCTAAATCTAAAAGAGGTTTTTCAAACTTGCCAGTAACACTGTGCAGCTCCGTGGTTCTCAACCAGTGGGGTGTTACATAATTGGGAGGGGTTGCAAGATAATTTTCTCAATATACTGAAAATGTAAAGGCAGCAGTCCGTTATCCTGTCAGAGAATTTCTTTGTCTTGGGGGAGACCTCCACCAAGATAATGCAATAGGATTGTTTTTGAAAGTACTGTCAAAATACCGTATACCACGATATAATGTGGATAGTATAGGAGTATGAAAAACGATACTGCACAAGCTTTGTATGTGGGAGGAGTAGGGATTCGAGTTTTAAATGTTTTTTTTTTTGGGGGGGGGGGGGGGTGGGGGCAGGTGACAGGGTGCAAAATACATTGTCATCATTTCAACATCATCTAGTTCCTTTTTTCCACCAAACGTGTTGGATTTTTGTGGTTATTAGCAGTCTTAGGGGCAATTACTGCTTGGCATGTGTGTGGAAGATACAGGGGCCGTGAAAGATGTTGGGTATAAGAAATTGCAGCGTGCAGATAAGCTGTCCCATGTAACGCCAATGAGCCTTTCTAATGCTTAATGGATGTTGTTGTCATGCTACTCAATAAGAGAACTTCTCCGGAGGCCTGTCACATATATTGCTTGTGTGGGAGGTATCTAGGGAAGAAAAATGCATGCATGCATAAATAAATAAAGTGTGTGTGTGTCAAATCTACTGCCTTGATATTGGCTGGTTCTCCTTGAATTTGTTGCCTTTTATGGAACATCCATCCATTCATCCACACAGAGGCAGGATTTAAATTCTTCGTATACTATATTACCCGATAAGCCACTGTGACACTTTTAAATACATAACTCAGTGTTGGAATACAGTGTGACCTGTTGGAAGATGAAAGGTTATGTACAGTACAATGAAAACATAATTATATTCAATGTAATCTAATGCTTACACACTTATCTGCAAACATAAACAGTACATTTATACAACAGCTAAAATCTCAGCCTGTCCCCAGCACAATATAACCATTCAGTAACCTATATCATTATAACATGTACGTAACCTACTGAACATAAAATATTTCTGGTTAGTCTGTAATCTTGAAACCCCCAATTTGTCTATCATGGTTTGTGTTGACTGCAAAATACAATATGTGCAAAAGTCTGAGGCAGTGAAATAATTTTTTAAACTATTTTCGTGTTGGTGAAAACTGATATTACGTCTGTCAAAATGTTAGTTTTTGGAAAAATTCATTGGAAAAGATTATTTTTAAAAAAATACTGTTTTATTGTGCATTTTTCTGTGTTCTAATGTTTATTTCTGACCAAATATACAGTGATCCCTCGCTACTTCGCGGTTCACTTATCGCGGATTTTTAAATATACAGTAGTAGTAGTATTTCCTAGTCTAAGAACAACACAAGTTTAGTGACTACGTGCGTT
>JABFEB020000104.1:24655519-24665582 GCA_019775895.2 Stomatorhinus ivindoensis | reverse complement strand
GTCCCTACTTCGCGGAAATTCAGTTATTGCGGTCGGCCTTGGAACCTATCTCCCGCGATAAGTGAGGGATTACTGTAGCCCTCCCTACTCTTCACCATTTCCCTTTGCCTAATGGAATTTGTCTGGTCTCACTCTCCATTTCAACTGGGCTGTCACAGAACGCACCGCTCACTCCGCTGCAGGCCACAATCATCTTGCATGCAGTGATACAGATGAGCTTCTTGAGTGGCCCTGTGAGCGGCCCTGTGAGCGGCCCTGTGAGCGGCCCTGTGAGCGGCCCTGTGAGCGGCCCTGTGAGCTGTAGGACTTCACAAGAATGTTGCTCCTGTGATCAGCATGTCAGGTTCCTCTTAAGTCTTTCCTTATGGTGAGTGAGCTGCATTGTAGAGAGCATGAGTGAGTGAGTTGTGAAATATGTACAATATGTAGATTAGTGTGGGATGAAAAAAATCTAAATTTCCAATAGTGCGGAAAAATTGTCACTGGATCTCATTATTAAACGTGCAAGATATCTTTGAAATATTTTAATACTTTCAGGTTCCGCAACACGATCGAGTTTCACCTGTCACATCAATGCGCAGATCCATGCTACGTATCATTCATATCATAAAACAACATAAAATTGTTCCTAACCCTAACCCTAAGAACCTATAATGAGTTACATTTTACAAACAGTTTTACACATTTACAAAATGTTAAGCTTTACCTGTGAGATAAAATGTACAAAGTGTACATCTGATGACTAGACTCACTTTAAGAATTTGTTTTCCTTCATCTGTGGAGCAATTAATCATTAGTTGTGATAATCTAACTGTTTCGGGGTCACTCACATTCTGCTGTCCAACATGTAGCTCCCATTTGCCCCCCCTGTTCCTCAGAATTATATTTTGGTCACCTTAAATCCTCCTTGAAAATATTTCATGATGAGGGTGACGGGAGATTTGTCTTTTGAGTTATGCCTCATAGGTTTATTAATTCAGAATATTCCCTTCCCAAGTACTGGGGCACACTGTTAGAGATTATGCTGCTAGTTGATTGGATTTATATAATGCAGGTCCACTTTTTCACTGCCGTTTCACCTTATCACATTTTGGTGCTTCATATTGTCTTTTTGTGCTGAGGGTATTGTGAGCAGGGAGCTCTAGTGAAATTGCCTCGAATCCGACGCTCTCTTTCTCGGATTGCAAGTATCTATTAAGACAATCTGAAACAGCGTGAGCTTCCAGTGTAAGCTGCAGTAACATGGTAGTTAGTAGGACCATGTTCCCTTCCAGTTGCTTCACAAGCCAAGTCACCGTCAGTGTCACTAATCATGGTAATTATAGTACTTGTTGTAACAGCTGCATTAAAAACACGTTTTATGCTTTCAGCTCACGCTTATCAGAATCTCTGAACCTCCACTTTCAAGCAGTATTTGGGGAATTTTAAGGCAGAAGTGATGTTCACTTTATCTTCATCAACATAGTAAACCGTTCTGTATGTCCATATCTCTAGCCACAGTTTCATATGAAATATCAAAAGGGATACCATACTTATTTTCCGCTGCACAATGATCACTATTTATTAAACAAAAAATAGACCTGCACCTTACTGTATGTGGGGGGGGGATGCAGAATAAAAACTGATGCTGAATTGCCTATAACAACGTTATTTACTTACAGCTATTTTTAGTGGTTAAATTGCTGCCAACTTAATTAAAATGATGCTGTACCTGCTACACATTATTGTATGGTTGTTAGTAGCGTGTGTGTGCATATCGTTGAAAATGTTAATGTTTACATGTTACTTTGGGATAAAATCGTGTATTTACTGTCTAATTATGCTTCAGCCATGATATTACCCAAATGTTTGCAAAATATTGTATTTGGATGTAAAGAAAACAAGTTTCTTGGTTTGATAAGGTAAAAATCTCTAATGGCAGATATATTTAATGTGTTGACACTGCAGACATTATGTGTTTTCATCATGGTAATATTTCTGAAATTATCTGAAATTATGCTTTCCATGTGCCTATTTTCAGTACATCTAATGCATACTAAGGTTATCACAGTATTCCACAGTATTAAGTGATTGCATTTGTTATTGTTTGTTGGGGCCTGTAATGGATTTGCTGTATATGTATGTGGAGCAGTAAAGACTAAGGATGTAATGATACAAAAAATTGTTCACAATCTGATAATTATCATGATATTTAAAAGAAAAAAACTCTTAATAATTAATAATCAACATGTTTATATCAGATTAGTTCTTCCTTTTAACATAAAGTGCTTCTGCTTTTCTTCATTAGTGAAATATCCAGCTATGACCTTAAGCATTTGCCAGAACTTAGCAGCAATTGTCCTTTGCAATGAATGACTGAACAATGAATGTAATTATAAAACAAAAACAAGTCAGTAGTTCCTTTATAAAATTTTTATTTTTAACGCAGCAGCTGAATCTTTTAATTATAACAAAAGTCACACTGACTAGTCAGGTATTTTTAACAGACCAGAACTGTGCTACTAGATGCCACATATAACAATTAAACAAACAAGGAGATCTGACCCTGAAATAAAGTCAAGTACACTTTAGTTTTTCGAGTAAACTTAAGCAAACAACAAAGACGTTAACTCATTTATCAGTTATTTTTTTAAAATATGAGCATGTCCACATTTTCAGGTAGAAGCTGGGGTCTCTGGGCATTTACAACGTTCCCTGTTGAAGATCTCCCTTTCCCCTTCTCTAAGTGCTGTCTTTTTGGCTGGAGGAGACTGTTCTTCCTTGCCATCATCTGCTGTGTGTGACAGTTCATCACCAGGACTGGCCAGTGCAGCTTCTCTCCCTTGTGTTTGACTAGGGTTCTGTAGAAACAAGCAAAGACTGAAAAAAGTTTACCAACGCAACAGACGTGTAAAATGAATAAAAAGAGGAAATAAATACCTGGTTCTGTATCTGTGTTGATTTTATTTTCAGCCTGTTGAGTACTAACTCCGTCTCTTTTTTCTTTAGTTGCCACAAGCTACTGAAACAGGGATCCAACAGAAACTGGTATTGGTCAAACTGGTATTGGTCAAACTGGTATCGAGTAGTCAAGTCCTTCAGTATGACTCGCTTCACTTAGACGATTGTGGTGGAGTCCTCATCGCACATTGACATGTTCTGTTCTATCATGTGCTTGAGGGGCGCAATAAGAGAGACTGTAGGCCGTGACTCACCGTACAACATGGCGGATACTTTTTAAGCGGTATGAGAAGCCTTACTACGTCCTCAGCATCTATGATGTCTGTTGGGTGCAAAGTGTCTGTGTCATGTCCATTGCACCTGACTTCGTCACTCAGTAGCGCTGCAGCACCTGCTTGTTGTTGCTCCTGGTAGCGCTCAAGCACATCAAGCGAGCTCTTCCATCGTGTGACCGCAGCCATGATCAGCTTATGCGTTGGCAGCTTTAACGTTCTCTTGTTTGGTAGCCAATACAGCGGAGGCAGTAGAACTGCGGTGAAGAAATGATACTACCCGCGTTACTCGACCAAGCAAGCAACGTTCAAACCTGCATGTGAAGCATGGTTTAAAACATGTGCAAAACATTATGTGAGGGGACTGCCCGGCCTCCTGCACTGCCACTTCCATATTCTGCGCATTATCCGTAACGACTGCAGTGCTGTGATGATTACGTCTATTTGCCACATCGAGTTCCCACTCCAAAGCAGCTGATTTAAACATCTCTGCTATGTTTAGTCCAGTATGTGATGAGAAAATGAGCCGTATTTGTAGAACAAAACTTTTTATTTGCTATTCGCTAGTCATTACATGAGCCTTGACTGTATTATAGCTTTCAGTAGCTCATGAAGTCCACCCATCTGTGGTTATCAAGACACACTCTGCTTCTTTAAGCATGGCCTTCACCTTAACGTAACTGTTTGTTGGTACAAAGCTGGTATCACTGTGTAACTAAAATGTGGCCGCGATGGTATAGTATACTTTGGCTCCCGCACATTTATTAAATTCCGAAATCCATCATTTTCAACCACAGAAAACGGCCTTGAATCTTTTGCTATGTACTCACCGATGCATCTAGCAATTTCCTTGACTCTTGGATTATTATAGGCAAGTTGGGCAAAAAAAGTTTTTTGGTGTAATTTAATAATAATAATAATAATAATTATAATATGTTCTATTTATATAGCGGTTTTACATGAACTCAGATGCTTACAGAGGAAGTACACAAAAACACATAACACATTATGCATTGGGAAGGTTAAATACCTTAGCAAAAAGGTTTTTAGCTTGGTTATAAAATCTGAATCATAGGTCGATAAACGAATGGCAGTAGGTAGTGAGTTCCAAAGGCGGAGAGCTAAATGGGAGAATGCGTGGTCACCTTAGGGGGGATAAGGAGAGAGCCAGTAGAGGAAGATCTAAGACTGCAGGGAGGCTGGTGGAGTAGAAGCAATTCAGTAAGCTATGTTGGGGCTTTGTTATTAAGAGCTTTGAATTTCAGGAGCAGCATTTTAAAGTATATGCACTCTTTTATAGGGAGCCCAGTGCAGGCTCTGCAGAATGTGTTGGTAAGAACAAGTGTTAGTAAGGCATGAATGAGGGACTTGGCAGCAGAGTTTGAAAGGTATAGCCTAATACAGGCGATGTTACGGAGGTGAAAGTAAGCTGTTTTTACTATGGCACGAAGGTGTCCGTTAAATGAGAGGGTTGAGTCAAAGGTGACACCAAGGTTTTGGACCAGAGGAGATGGAGAGATGGTCGTGTGGTCCAATTTGAGGGTTATTGGGTTGACTTTGCCAAATGTGGATTTTGTCCCAAAGACAATTAGTTCAGTCTCATCACTATTGAGTTTTAGAAAATTATGGCTCACCCATAATTTGATTTCACAGAGACACGTTTTTATATATGCAAGTGGGAGGGTGTTTATGGAGCTGGAACTAACTTAGATCTGGGTGTTGTTGAAATAAAGGTGGAAATTTAGGTTAAAGCGGCAAAAGATCTAGCCTAGGGGTGAATGAAAATGATGAAGAGCAGTTGCCCCAGGACAGAGCCCTGGGGAACGCCATGTGTGATAGCTGATATGTCTGAAGTTTGAGGATTTTAGGATTGTTCATAAAAACTATGACATTTTAACTTCCCTCGGAAAAGCGAGCTGAGAAAGAGAAAGGTGAAGGAACTAAAATCCCAGTTGTCTCGACAGCAGTCATGAAGTTCAATGTAGATTAAATTCAAATTCAATTAAAAAATATCACAAATTGAAATGAATAATAATAATAATTATCATTAGTAGTATTTTTATAATAAAGAATGCTCAATATATTTATAAATATATGTTTTGCTTTTTTATAGTAGGTAGATAATTTGGTCATTTATAAGAAGCTAGCAAACTGAAAAAGTTTGGGCACCCTTGCACTTAATAATGAGTGAATACAGTCAGCGCACGGCTAACAGAGCACAAAGCATTCGTAATGTAGTATGTATTTTTTGAGACAGAGCTTATACAAGCGAAATAACCACATGATGTTGTGGTTGATATAACAGTCCAACAACGGTTTTGAGGTATTTTTTTTATCATGATATTACATTTTTCGTTACATGCCTAGCAAAGACTGAATCAAATATAAACATAGGGGACAGTAAAGTCACTCAGTGGGTAGCTCGGCTGCTGCTTTCCACCTGAAGGGTTCAGGGTTCAAATCCCTCCTCCACTTTGTCTCTTTGGAGTCTGCATGTTTTCCCTGTGCCATGTGTTCTCCTGCAGCCCAAAGACACACAATTAGGCTCTGAATTGCCTGATATGTGTATGTGTGTGTGTGTGTGTGCGGGGGGGGGCATGTATATATTACATTGTGGGGACCAAATGTCTCCCACAATC
Organism: Stomatorhinus ivindoensis; assembly: GCA_019775895.2. Lineage (NCBI taxonomy): Eukaryota > Metazoa > Chordata > Actinopteri > Osteoglossiformes > Mormyridae > Stomatorhinus > Stomatorhinus ivindoensis. The sequence goes on along the minus strand of JABFEB020000104.1, from coordinate 24,659,731 downwards.
TGATAAAAGCATGTTATTTTGACCTTGTTGGGGACATGGGGTATTTCCTTTGTTACTTATGGTTAAGGTTAGGCCTACGTAGGAGTCAAGGTCGTTATGGTTAGGATTATGGTTATGCCCATAGAAATGAATGGGGAGTTCCAATGATATAAATACCTAGTCTCTCTATGTATGTGTTTATATGCTCTGTGGTACACTGATACACTAGCAGAGTCTGCTCTGGCCTTGTGCACCATGCTGCATGGATTAAGCTTCAGGTATCCCTGTGACACTGACCCAGTGGTTGAAAGATGGTTGCATGGGACCTGTAGATAATTTGTAATTAACAAATCTTTCAGTTTGTTGCCTTGTTTTCAGTTTAATCTGTCATTGAAAATTGTTAAATTCTATAGTTGTTGACACAATAAGTCATTGTTATTCGCATCTGCTCTAATTGTGTTCGTTAAATAGTTTTGTGACTCATTTTTTTGCAGTTTAAATTCCCTGTCACCATTTTTAAAAACAAATTGAGATTTTATCAGTGTCTCAGTTTTTGATTCATGTTTGAAATAGTGAACAGAGTGATTGCCTATTCATTTCTCATGCCTATTAAAGAATGTAATAGGTTCTGTATGTAGGAGTGCTTGGTTTGAGAAAGCTCATTTTATTAGGGGAGTAAACTAATACCATTTTAAATAGGTTCAAAAACTCATCTTGTCTTGCAGAAGAACATATTTTCTCTCTTTACTTTGTATTGTTGTACTACATTACCTGGACAAAATAAAGTCACCATTTGAATTTAAATCAGCAAGTACTTAAGAGCTAATGATTGGATCATTATTACAGCTCAGCGACGTAATGCAGCAATAAAGTGAAGTCAGCTGAGTACCTGAATCTACTGATTCAATGGATTTTGTCTTTCCTAAAAGCATGGGCATATTCCAGTACAATAATGTGAAGATCCACTGGGCTTGAATCATCAAAGAGTGGTTCAGGGAGCCTGAGGAATCATATTCACACATAAATTGGCCACCACAGAGTCTTGACCTCAACCCCACTGGACGACTTTGAGATGTGCTGAAGATTGTACAGAGTGGTTCAACTCACCTATTATCAATGCAAGGTCTCAACAAGACATTAAGGCAAATCTGGATGGAAGAAAAATATTGAGATGTTGCATAAGCATGCGGAAACAATGCATTAACTAATTTGCGCCATAATCAAAGCTAAAGGCGGTCCAATGAAATATTAAAGTGTGACTTTTTTTTCACCTGGCTGTGTATATTAATGGGGAAACTCAAAAAATATTTTTGTAAACAACTTTAATGCATCTTTAGATGTCATATTTGAAGCTCCACACACCCCACAAACATTATTAACCCAACATAAATAAAAAATACAAAACATATTCCTTCAATAATAGTAGGTGTTATGGAAATTTCCTGATGTAGAATTCCTGGGGCATGGCAGGGTAAAACTTTTATGAAACTGGATCTAAAGGAGAAAGGGAGTTAATAAACAGAATACTGTAGCACAGTGACTGTGCTGGAGGTGTATTGATTAAATGTGTCTTGTTCTAAATAAAGGTCCCCTAACAATCCCGCTATGTGCAATCTCATATGGCTAATGAAACAAATTCAAACAGCCAGGGCTTTATGTGCATCTGAAAAAAATATGGGAACAATTACATCTAGACCACAGTTAGTTGTGAGGGCATAGTAGCTCTCGCAAGGCTTCAAATTGCTGTCCTGGTTTTCTTGTTGTTGTTGTTTTTGCATACTGTGTACGAATAATTGGATCATGGGAGTGTTTTTCTATAGGCTCTAACCAGATTGTGCTGGAATGTTGCATTTGCAGTTTGAGGCAGTTTCAGGCCGTGGTTTTTGAAATCCAATGACAAGAGACCCTCCATGAAAAAACTGAGATGGATAGAGGAGTTAGACTTTTGGTGAAATTACATACTCAAGGTGTATGCTATTACTGTATGTCAAGCTTTTCAAAATAGTTTTGGACAAGCTGTAGCTGCAAGGATGAATCTTGCCCCAATCCAATGTAAATATTTTATTTCTCCTGACTTTTTATTAAAAGACCTTAGTCTGAACCTGTGACTACACAAATATACAAAGATCTGGCACTAGGATCAGTAAACAAAGCCAAGGTACCTGTTTATTGTCTGATAATATCTGCTGTGTTTATGGGCATTAATGCATTGAGGTGCACAGCATAAGCATGTTTATAGGCAGTTGTCACTCTGTTGTCATTTTCCTGGTGTGTGTTTGCAAGTTCATTAAAGATTTATGGTCAAGATATAACTTTGCATAATACATATATAATAAAATATGTAATATTTGCAGTTTACCAGATTGAGCTGAAGAGTCTCTGAGCTGTGTGTGTTTGTGCGATGGTGTGTGTCTTTTTGTTTAATGTCAGGATGGCATAGATGGCTAAGAATAGAATCTTTTACCATGTTTGTGAGCACATGGTGGGGAGTAGGACAGCCTCTTCATGGGCTTTAGGTCACCACTGTCTCAGGCCCACTAGCCATCTCCTCCTCTCTCCCATCTGGCATTCGGCAATGGCAGCAAAGAAAGCTCTCTGCTGGGACCTTACACTTAGTTTTTACCTTCTTTGTTCCTGTGGAGTTTATGTACAAATTACCACAGAGCACTTAACAAATGAAGACAACAGCAAGACACAATACAGAACATGATAGAAGTAATATAAGAAGAGACTCTAAAGAAACCATCTATTATGGAGGAAAACAGAAGCTTCTGACTGGGCCTTTTGTCAGAGAACATTCATCTTTCAGGCCTCATATTTTAGAATAGGACTGATAATCGCAGCTCTCTAGGCGATAGAGTATGAGGAAAGCAGATTGTGGTACTCTGCAGTCAGGAAGTCTGTAATACACAGCTGGACAGAGGACGTAAAAAATGTAGGAACACACAGGAGGCAGTGAAATTGGAATATTTTGTAGTCTGAGTAACACTTTAGTTTAAGGTCTGCTCATTAGCTGTTAATAAATTGTTACTAATCATTTCATAATTTATTAGCAAATATAAATATAAAGATTCACTTACAGCCAGATTTAGAGATATATTAATTATGAAGATATCTTTCTCCTTTCTCACAAAGTATTTACTAAAGAGCTTGCACAAACATGTTACTAATACAACACATTAGTAAGCATACTTAGAAATTAGTTATACTTGAGCCTTAACGGTCTGCTTATAAATAGTTAAGAAGCAGACCATAGTTTTAGATACAGTATGTCTTTTCGCCAGAAGAAAATATCACAGTAACTGGTAGTTATGGGGAGAAGGAGAGATTTAGGGCTGGATGATTCTGCTACTTGAGGCTGGTGACCTGACACATTTGCAACTTCTTACCTCGTTTTTTATTAACCATTTTTTCAGGTGTGGACTCCAACAGCGAGGTCAGCTCTGTGAGTCACGTGGTCATGTCCGACAGCAGGGAGACCTCGCTTGCGCCGTCCACGGTACCGTCTGTGCCTCCTGGGGAGCTGGGGGATGAAGACAATTATGGTGACCAGAGCTCTGGCGAGTCTATGGACAGCAGCTCATCGTTCGAGGAGCTGAACTTAGACCTGCAAGAAGGGAAAGACCTTTCCATAGACCCTGAGGTCAAAATCCCCAGTGGTAAGGTCCCCACAAAGCCATTCGAGGAACGGGGAGCAGTAGCAGAAGAGGAAGAATAAGATGAAGTGAGAAGGGAGCATAAGAAGCTGTCAGTGGAGAGTGTCTGTTTAATGTCTTTTGGAAATCTTTGCATACATGGTTTGAATTCTTTATTTCATGCAAAGCTGTTAATGAATCTCAGCTTATGCTCTTACAATGACATGAAATGCACAATGGCTACCTCTGTGTGCCAACACCGATCACATATAGCCCATTAATGATACCCTTCAGGTCCGGAGGACCACAATTTCTCACTTCTTCTCTTTATCACCTGTAGTTGTCCCTCTTTTATGTAAAACAGGAAACTTCCTCCTTCGAATTGATGCTGGAGTTTGTAAGGGTTAAATAAACAAAAGAAATTCAGTAAATGAAGAGAATGTTTAAAATGTCAATGGTTTGAAGTAGTTTCAACCTGTAATGTTCAACCTATTTTTTTTGTCAAAAGAAAATTTGCTAAAGATGCAATTAGTTGTTTCAAGGTTGCAGTTAGAATTAACAAATATTGTTTTAAAATACATGTTAACAGCATGGTGTC
>JABFEB020000104.1:24621719-24643718 GCA_019775895.2 Stomatorhinus ivindoensis | reverse complement strand
CCCCCCCCCCCCCCCCCGCATACTTAAAAGAACACTCTCAGTCCATCATGGACATCACAGCTTTGAGATATCGGTACAGAGTAGGTGTGACCCTTCTGTGGTCACTATACTTCCTGCTTGCTGTGGTCATCCTAGGACCTGAAGCCCTGCCCACATCCAGCTACACCATGGGTGCTAAGCGTGAGATCACCATTGACGGGGACCTGGTGATAGGAGGCCTCTTCCCAGTGCACGAGAAAGGTGAGGGCACGAACGACTGCGGCAAGATCAATGAGCAGCGTGGAATCCAGAGGCTGGAGGCCATGCTGCTCGCTCTTGATGAGATCAACCAAGATGAGCGTCTCCTGCCTGGAATTAAGCTGGGAGCCCATATCCTGGACACCTGCTCGAAAGACACCTATGCACTGGAACAGTCCCTGGACTTTGTCCGTGCTTCTCTCACCAAGGTGGATGACACTGAATACATCTGTCCCGACGGATCATATGCCATCCATGACGACTTCCCCGTGGCTATTTCTGGTGTGATCGGTGGTTCCTACAGCGATGTCTCTATCCAGGTACTGTCACGATGCATGTTATTGCCTGCACATTGTTATTTCAGTTTTGTGCATACATCTACTTTTTAGTGCTTCCATTTGGTTATCGTTACATAATTAATCTTGGACACACGGAAAATAGCAAGCAGAAAGTAATTACTTTTGCTTTTAAGAGTCTTGCCCAATTATAACAATTATACAGTTACTATGATAAAGTATTGTACAATAATGGTAAAAAAACACTTCAGCAACATTTTACCATATGCATTTTTGAGGGAGGCTGCCAATCCTGCACTGCAGTAAGAGAGACAAGTGGTTGCAAATATTAGTTCCAAAATACAATCAACCTAAACTGCCATCCAAGCACACATCTCTCTTCATCTTTCAGAAGACTATTGTACATTCAGAGTTATCCATGCAGCAATCCATACTTGTACTTGATCTAGGCAAGGTATTTTGTGCCCATATGAATAGTCCATATCTTCATTGAGATTTCAGGAATTTCTGGCGAAGAGGAGTTCATGGTTGACTTGAAGGCTGCATGGTCCTTTGGCTACTTAACACATCTTATCTTACACCTTCTACTTCAGCTTCAGAGTTTGAGCTATGAGGTATTTTTACTGATATGCCGTATTTAGATTTCACCAAGAATAGTGTTTGAATTATGACCAAACACCTACACTTTTCTTATTTGTTCAAATGGTATTGTTCCAGAAATCTTGACTTGTTCACAAACCCATTTGCAAATTGAAACCATGCTTCCATGTTCTTTTTTTGAGGTAATGGACTTGCTCCTAGCTACTATTATATGAAAGACATACTTGTTAAGTCTTTTTCAGATCACAGACTTATGAACTTTAATATTTAATATGTCAACTGAGGTCTGTTGATCCCAATGTGTAACTCTTGGTTCTTGCAATTTCTCTGCTCATTATATCGCCATGACCTTGAGGTGAATTTGAGTTTGTTGTTATAATTGTTTTTGTTAATTGTTATTGGAAGTGGTCACCACATTGTCCTTTGGTGTGAATGTGTTCGTGTGAATGGTGTGTGCCATGCAATGGGTTAGTGCCCTGACCAAGGTTATTTGCTGACTTGTATCCATAGCTCCTGGGATAACTCGATAAATCTGTAGTGAAACTGATATTGGTGATCACTTCTTAAAATCTTGTAGCAACCATATTATATAATGCAGGCAGTAAGACATTGGTGAAGTAGCGCTGACCTGGTAACAAGGCTCTAAGAATTGAATGACCTTGAATGCCTGCAAAGTGGGAGGGCTTACATTGCACACAATGTAACAACGAATTGAATGAGCTGACGAAATCCTCCACTACAGAATATGACTGATACTTGTATGTTCCCCAATACCTGTCTAATCATTGGTATCTGCATTAACAGCAGCATGACGGGTGGGACTGACACCTCGCACCGACAAGACTGGGGGGTTCAAGCATTGCCTTTGCTGTGCTTCTGTGGGACTGATCATGTGGCTTCCCTCCACAGACTCTGATTTCCTCCTGATGTTAGGAATCGTTGTGTCTTAATTGCCCGTAGTGTGTGAATGCATTTGCTGTCATCCCTTCTGGGGTGTTACGCCTGGGATAGGCTGTCCTGGGTAAAGGGATGAAAAATGGATGGATCTACAGTAACATAATTGTGCTGCCTGCAGAGTGATATATCTTCAAACTACCTAAATTAAGTGAGGACTAATGTATAAGTAGGGGAATATCGTAACAGGGTGTGCAGTTTCTTGCATTGTGTCATAGTAGCACATGGTAACATTCGCTCCTCTGGGGTTGGAGTTTTTTCCTGGGTTTTTGGCAACTTTAGCCTCATTGTATGGGTGTTCCACAGGGTATCCAGGCATTCTCCCATTTTTCCCAGACATGCCATTAGGTGAACTGGCATCACTAAATTGTCCATCATTTGTGAACGTGTGTCCTGCAATGCACTGTGCGGAGTGCACTGCTGCCTTGGGACCTCTGCTGCCAGGGTCGGGCTCCAGGCCCCGTCACCCTATACTGGATAAGCGGTTGGAAGATGGATGGATGTGAGTATGAGGGTGACCGTGCTTTTACATTTTGTTCCCTCCAGATTCAGGAAATGTTAAAGTCTGAGAACAAAAGAAGCTGACAGGCTGAAATGGGCTGCTGCTGTTCTGTTTGAACCCAGACAAGTGTTTCAGAACAATCTGATGGAAATAGATCCCAGCAATTCCTCCTATTCCTCCTTTTTAAATACTTAGTTGTTCTTTTCTCACCAAGCCGTCTTGGATTTTTGTTGGCAGCATTTATTAACTGCATCCTCTCCAGGTGTGTCTGCTCTAGTCGTGTGAAAACAGTGCGATATACTGTAAACTCAGTTCCTAAAAGTAACTGTTTCTGTATATTGTTCCTGCTGTCTCACCAGGGGAAATAAAGTAAAAATCTCAATCTTTACAGCTTTACAAAACTGAAGAGTATACAGCTCTGGGAAAAATTAAGAGACTGCAACAAAATTGTAAGCTTAACTTGGTGTGAAATGTAAAATACACATTTTGATTTCCTTCTACAAACTATTTACCACATTTGATTCCAAATCTCTACCATAATGATGTTATTCAGAACATATATTTGCTGAAAATGATAACTGGTTAAAAATAAAAAATATATAAAATGTATATATAGATAATCAGGTTTATCCATTATTATATAGAACAATAATAACGTATAATCAATCAGTACTGGTGGAATAACCCTGATTCTTTATCACCATTTTGATGCATCTTGACAGTCTCCCGCTGTTCTTATGTACAGCCATGCGGAAAATTTTAAACCAGGAAACACCCAGCCTCTCACCGTAGCCGTCTGTCAGCAGGACCAGCATAGCAGCCTTCTTCTCATCCCTCAGAACATAGGACTTTAACAACAAAATGGTCTCCTGCATACATAGTTAATGAGAATCTATCCCAGATGACTTCAAAAAATCTATTTCAGATGACCTCAAAGTGTCACTGGCCCCTCTTGCCTTTTGTCCATCTCCTGTTCTTTAAGATTTTTGATGGCTTGTGTATTTGTGTATTTTTTGCTCCCGGCCTCCCCAGTTAATGACGTGCATCTACAATCTTTACTTTTAACTAAAAACAGGATGCAATTTGTTCTCTGTACAAACACCAAAATGTAATCAACAAATGGCAACGCTGACAATTTTTATTTTCATGTCAAATGTTCGAGGTAATTATATGAGGAGGATGGATTAGAATCTGGACACGCAATCTGCTAGGATTGGAGTTGGACATGAAAATTTATGTTTGGCAGAAGACCATAACCAATAATGAAAATTATTCCTTCCAATCTTGCTTTGAGAAGACTGTAGACATTTAACAGAATAAATCTTTGCTGAAGGTTCCATACAGCATGCAGAAATACTTTAGAAACTGAAGACTGGCTCTGAAATCCACGGGGCACATTCTCAGGCATGCAAACATATCAAGATGATCAGTGCTTATTCTTCTCCAGTTGATTGCGGTTGAGACAAGACTTATATCTAAGCAAAAATGTTATTTGATGATGGATATTTAGCTGGGCACATTGCTTCTTTGAGAGTGGAGAAGCTGTGCCTGACAGGGTGAATAATCAGACCAACAATCCTTGTCAGAGTAACAGAGGAGCTTTAGTTGAAGATGCCGAACATTACTGTGCCACTTATTGTCGAGCGCTGATTGTAATGGGACTGAGAGCTCAGCAAATGTGTCTGCATCAACTGTTCCCAGGATTCATCTCAATGATTGTCTTCTTAGTGAAGCACCCACAGGTCATGTTGCAAGAGAGCCACTGTTGATCTATGTTTGGAGCATGATGCGTCAGAGGACTGGCCCAGCACCGGTGACGCAACCAATACCTCAAATGTGCCAGCTTTCCCATCTGTGGGGTGCGACCGGGTGTCAAGAAGCTTGCCAGGGGCAGAGGACTCCTCATTGAAATCCCCCCTGTACTGTGAAGGAATGACAGCAGCGCTCTGGTGTCTTCGCAGTTGAGAGAGCTGTTCATAAGAGACAGTTGGCTGAAATTATTCATTCACATCCCATGAATATGAAAGCGAGAAACACATGGTGTTCTTCCCATTTAAGAAATATCTTTTCATACTGACACTTTAGGGGCATGAAGCCATCTGGGATTGAATTAGGGGTGGGGGTTAGGGTATGTATTTGTAGTAATGATGGATGGGGCTTCACTGGCTAATCAGACCCACTCGTTCTATGTTCTTTTCTGGATAGTAATATTCTATTAGGAAGATATTAGGAAATTGCATTGACAGTACTCTGCCTCAAGAAACTTCTAAGACAGAATTTCTTTGAGTAGCTCAATGACCTGTTCTGGCATTTCACTCTATAATTTCAATATAAGACAATCTTCATGGCCTGCTTCCTTTGCCTAATCGAAATCAGCATCAGTTTCTTTTGATTCTTGTTTTCATTTGCATTTTTACAGCATGCTTGAAGGCTTTTGTTACCTTCTGCGTTTTGATGAATTGAGTCAGACTAGGCTTCTTGTCTTCCCGCAAACAGTAGCACCTACAAAGCCTCTGGTGTTTTTCTAACAGATGGTGAAAGTAGGTGGTGATAAGAGTTCTGGTAGGCTTGTAAATTGTGTTTTAATAAATCCCACCTCGCTATCAGCTTTGCAAAAAGTCATACTTACCTTTCAGTTTTTCCAGCAGCTCTGTTCTTTCAGTTTCTGCAGTTAGATATGGATTACTTTTTTATAGTGGACCTCAGAAAAATGCATTATACAGGCATGGTCAGTCAATATAGAAATAATTCATTATAATGGTAGTGGTTACAAAATGTCCTCTTCAAAGATGAATATATTCTCATCTCTTATTTTTGACTAATTTTGTCTTTTGCATTTAAGCATATGCTTTCACGCTTACTATGAAAATGTTTTTCTTGATTAAAGTACATATTCTCTGGTGATAAATTCCTCTATTCCAAATGATATTCATTCTCACTAATTTATTACCATGTCAATAACAGTTACATGTGTTGGCATACAAACAGTGACATACGTTTGCCCCCGCCATTCATCCACTCATCTTCCAGGAGCCCATTACAGGCAGCAAAGGGCACAAAGCAGGAGTAAACCTGATGTCAGTCCATCCACAACTCTCTGTTTATTGTTAACTTGTTTGTTTGTTTGTTTGGATTTAGTTATTCTGCATTTTAATCATATGTTTTTATGTTTTTCTGTTTGTTTATACAGTTTTCTATTTTAATGGAACACTGTAGGTAAAACAAGTATTACTTTGTACCTTTGAGGACACTACTTGTCACTGGTGCAGTACCCTCAAGGATCTGCCAGTTGTACCCGATTTCTAGGTAAATGTACCATTTGGTTGAATTTGAAGTACAGAAATGGAGTCTGCGGAACATTTATGTGCCATTAGGGTACCTTAATGATGTCTCTACCAGGCTGCATTGCTTTTTCAGAGAGTGAAGATTCCAAGTTAAATAGCTTTTCTCTGGGATAAAGCAGCAATTCTGGAATCTTTAAACATCATGCAGTTGCGTGTGAAAACTATACCACGCTGTCATCCATAACGTGTATGCTTTGTGCAGATGTGTGCAGGCGTTGTGTGTAGAATGAAGGTATACGGTGTGACTTGTCCGTGTGTCAGCACTAACGGCCCCCCGCTGGCCTGTTATCCACTCTGAAAGTGGCAGTGATACTGCAGCACTAGCCCACTGGGATTAATAGATGGACTTTTCATGTCAGAGAAATCATGCAAAGCTTAGTACCAGCCACTGAGTGGGCACAAGTCTGTCTTAGTTCTGTTAGGATCCATATTGTGCAGGGAACTTCAACAGCAGAGACAGATATTTTCAGACAAATGATCAATGTCCATTATGTCTCTAAGTCCTGGTACCAAGCAGACTCTCTGACACTCCACCTGGCCAAATGTCTGAGTTAGATTGTCCCTCCCAATAAGATGGGCTGTTAATGACCCCTACTGCATCATGGCCACATGTAATATGTTTCTACAATAATTATACTTTGAGGAAAACAAAATATGAATTTTGCTCTGAATACAAAGCACACACTGCCTGCACACAGATATAACTCTGTAATACGTCAGATATCCCAGTGTCCTTGTTTTAGCTTGTTGTGCGACTTGAGCACACAGAACATAACCAGGGCTGCTGACGTTGCTTCTCCCAAGAGCTACAGACAAATTCTAATTTCAAGGTACAGTATGTGTGGTATGTTTGTGATTACAATAATTGTGATTACATAGGAGCACACAGTCTTATTCAGTAGTAACCTATATAATAAAATAACTGTGTAAATTGTATGTCTGTTCCAATGGTATTAATGTGTTAAAGAGAGTGATAGCAATTCTATGTACCATGCTTGCCAAACTCAGGAATGGGTATCCTTGTAATGTGATTTGCCTCACAGATGTCCAGACATCAACACATAAGAAATTAACACCCTTTTATCTGCAAGACCAATTTCCTGGAATATGCCACAGAACAGTCTGTCTGATGATTTAGAAAATCATTTGTACCTGGTTTATTAAATGTCGAAATGCTAATGCGAACCACAATAACAAGCAAAACCAGATTCAAAGATGCTTACAAATGTTATCAGATTTCTGTGCAAAGAAGGACCTGGGTTTTAAAACCAGTGGCTAGAAAAAGGTAGAAAATACGGATGTTTGTCAGAAAAGTTAACAATCAGCAGTGTTGACAATGAGTATGCAATATATGTGATTATAATTAAAGACAGAAGTATGTGACTATAAGAATCACACAAACCTGCCAGTGAAATCTGTGAGAAATTACAGTGAAGGTAACAGATGAGTAGAAGCATTAAAAGTCACCTGCAGAGAAAGTAAAGTAATGAATTGCAGGACATCTGTTTGAAATGAATGATTATGACAGTCACCAATGACTAAACTTAATATTAACTAAACTTGATATTGTAACTGTCGATAGCACAGTGGCCTCAAACCTCCACAGATGGAGCTGGTTAAGCAGTGGGGAGGTAGATTGATGGATGGATTTCTTTTACTTTGATTGCAGAGGAATTGTTATTATGATAAATTTTATCTTTCATTCCTTTCATGTGCTATTACATAGCTATAAGTAAGACCTATCTTAAATCTACTTTTAACCTTAACTATTACAAGCAAAACCAATGAATGATTAATGAATGGTTAATGAATGGTTAATGAATGAGGGACTCTTACTAACCATAAGAATGACAGTAATGTCTATCAATTAATATTGCATAACAATTTTGCGGGTTTGTGGTAATGTACAGATATGACTAATTACGACTGTTTAAGGGACTATTTACAGTTATTTATGATTATTTTATGTGTTGTGTCTTTATATAATTTCGTTTACTTTTACCGCAGTCTTCGAGTCAGGCAGCTACACATCATGCTGAGTAAAATTGTTCATGCAACATATACAACTTTGATTTGATGTTTCTCAGAACTCAGTGCATGTTTACTTCACAGTGTAGGTTACTGTCCTTTGTGGGACAGGTTGATTATGCAGTTTAAGGTCAATTCTCTACTGGTCAGCGGAACAGCTGATTTTTAAGTGGGTGCTCACAAGAACAAAAAGTCCTTTAGTCTTTTTACTTCAGAGCCTTTTTTTTGCCCCCCCCCCCCACTGCTATGTTTCACCAGTTTCCATGGTGATGTGCTGTGGCAGCAGTGTTTTTCACTGTAGAGGTGACAGAAGTGCTTAGGAAACCGTGCTTTCCCATTCCCAGCTATTCTTCACTCATTTTAAGAGTAAGGAAGGAAGTAAGTTAATTGGGTAAGTGAAAGATGTGGGTGCAAAACAATTGATGTAATTAACCGTATTCGTACATCCTATTCTTACAGAAATTCTTATTTCCATTTCAAAATCCTGATATTCAGTGTGGTTTCCTTTCTTGGTGTTTAGGCAGGATTCTCAATGTAGACCCTTGTAGCATCACAGTTTCAGCATCACCCCAATTTAGTGATAAAATCACTTAAAAACAACATAGCACTGTGTCACATGAAGCCTAAAAACACTGGATATATGTTTAAAATGTAACTGAGTGGCCAAGTTAAAGACCAAGAAATTAAGTGCGTCCAAGGGAATAATGGGGCCATACAGTAGCTACCTTCATGGCACGTAAAGCCCGTTAAGCGAGAAACTCGCCAGACAGTGTAAATGCCCTTATTGCCAAGACTGTCTGTCATATCGATTTTATCCACAACCTCCTGCTGTGGCTGTATTCAGTTAACAAGGAAATGCTCTATACATACATTATATGTCTTGTTTTTGTTTTTATTTTCCCCAAAGAGATAAATGAATTAGCAATGAGTGCATTTTGTGGCGTATATTAAAACATGTTAAAAATGAATCATTTATATTGTTTCACAATGACTGTTCAGGGCTTTGGTCACGTGTCACTTACGATGAACCTGAATGTTTAGATGGGGCTTCTTTTAAAGACCTTGGGGCACAAGCTAAAGAGTTTTAGCTTGACTGTGTGAGAACGGCTGGGGGTGCACTCAGCTAAGTAAGGGTTGATGCACGAGAGATATTTACATTGCATGTAGTTGAGCATTCAGTCTAGAGGTTTCAGCTCATGAGTAAAGTTTCTACTGAACTTTGCTCACCTTCAAGAATGCAACCCTTTGGTGGATGTCTTCTACCTCATCAGGTTGGAATCTCAGAAGGAGGTATGTACATACAACACATCCTATCATCTCCCTTCTGACTTGGAGGAGAATGCAAATTTGTGCCTTTCCATCCCTTGATGCCTTTGGCCAGTATTATCAGAATCGGCTATACTGTGAGGCTCATGCTTCATTCCATGTGCAAAGCCTTGGTTAAATAGCTTGTGGACAACAAATGACAAGTTCTTTATCCTTGCTTTTGTTTTTAGTATTTATATTTTTGAGGCCATTAAATTGGCTTTATTCACGGTGAATATGTTACTGATGGCATTCATTTTGTGAAGTCTGCTGTGTACTGTTCCACCAGCTATCACCATATTCTGGCCTTTTGTCTTGCTTTCAGGTGGCCAACCTGCTCAGACTCTTTCAGATTCCTCAAATAAGCTACGCGTCCACCAGTGCTAAGCTCAGTGACAAGACACGTTATGACTACTTTGCTCGCACCGTGCCCCCGGACTTCTACCAGGCCAAAGCCATGGCAGAGATCCTCCGCTACTTCAACTGGACCTACGTGTCTACTGTGGCCTCGGAGGGTGATTATGGTGAGACGGGTATTGACGCTTTCCAGCAGGAAGCCCGAGCACGCCAGATCTGCATTGCCACGTCCGCGAAGGTCAGCCGTTCCATGAGCCGATGGAGCTACGACGCAGTCATACGTTCACTGCAGCAGAAGTCCAACGCCAAAGTAGTGATTCTGTTCACACGAAGCGAGGATGCACGTGAGCTTCTTGTGGCAGCTGCACGCATGAACGTTACCTTCATCTGGGTGGCGAGCGACGGATGGGGTGCGCAGGAGGGCGTAGTGCGCGGCAGTGAGCTGGTAGCTGACGGGGCTTTCACCATTGAACTGGCCTCCTACCCCGTGCGGGAGTTCTCAGACTACTTCACCAAGTTGCATCCATATAACAACACTCACAACCCATGGTTCCGCGAGTTCTGGGAACACCGCTTCCAGTGCAGCCTGCAGGATTTCAGCTGCAGTCAGCATTCCCTGCGTGACGGGAACTTTGAGGAAGAGTCCAAGATCATGTTCGTGCTGAACGCTGTCTATGCCATGGCGCACGCCCTGCACAACATGAGACAGGCCGTGTGCCCCAACTCCACCAAAGTCTGCGATGCTATGAAACCAGGCAACGGCAAGAGGTTCTATCGGGATTTCATCTTGAAAACAAAATTTGATGGTGAGTTTGCCACAAAACAGAACCTTTCAAAAACATATGTAACATCGACGTGTAATTCAGAATATACGTACATGTTCAATATACGCCTACACAGATTAGGGTTTTGGTCGACTTGGAGACTAAGCTAAGAAGATTGTGGCATGAGAAAAGATGTCAGTCGGTTGCAGGGCACACAGCTTCACCTACATCTGTACGTCTTGGAGAGGCAAACTGAAGACTACCTGCTGTGCTGGAAAATATAGGGAGACCATGCAAACGTCACACACATGGGGGCAAGAATCCAAGCTATAAAGCTAGCTGTTTGAGGCTACCACTGAGGCACCACACCTCCTGTTACAGGATAGGAGTCATAAATATGAAGAATTATATCGTAATTTCTGGTACAAAAATCCTTCTTATGTAGGAGTATTATGTCCTTTAAAAACATCTAACAAGGGCAAAATTACAGCCTCTCAATTATACCATACAACACTATCATGAAAAATTTATTATATTTATCTAATACACGTTTCCCTTTGTAACATAACTGCTACAGTTGAACTTTATGTTAGTTTCAGAATATAATGAATGTTTAATTATTCCTTGTCAGCTAAGTAGGCCAGTTAACAACACTCAAATGCATGCAATGAGTGTAAGATTGGATTTCCAGTGTAAGTGTTTTGTTTGGTCTCAAAAAGATGTTGGTATGATTTAATTTGTAAGGATAAATCAGTCACTATCAGCTAAAAGCTCAGTAATGAGTCCAGTGACACTTTGTCTTACATGCTACAGGCTATGCTGAGTATGTATTCAGCATGTATTCTCAAGAGCAGATTTCTACATCTGACAAAAAAACTGGCTTCCAGGCTAAAAATTCCTAAGACAGCAGGACACAAGAATAAGGTGAAGCAGGAGATAGTGGGAACAACCAAAAACCAGCCAGGAGGAAGGCAGAAGCGACATTCTAATGCCAGGGAAACGGTGTCTCATGAATCGGAGGATGACATCAAGTGGCCTTCAAAAAGAATGGGAAACATTAAGTGGTGGAAAGTGCACTGCTAGGACAGTGTGTATCAGTCTCCCAGAAGCAGGACTAAAGTCTCTTACAGCAAGCAAGAAGTCCATCATTAATGAGAAACAGAGAAGAGCCAGGTTGGAGTTTACATGAAATGTATATTGTTCACAGAAGCTTACCCAGAAATTGAGAAATGAGTGAAACTAAATTTTTTGCTGTGGTCTCTTAAATTTTCTAGAGCTGTAGCTATGGTTGAAGTGCTTATATTATTGTTATGATTATATAACTTTCAAGGTCTATGAAATTTTTGGATAATGCATTATGTATGGTACTGTGGAAAAATCTTAAGCAGTCGAAAGAAACACTTAAGATTATTTATCTGGGTAGCAAGTGTATATTTATTTTGCACAAAAAACACAATTTAATATGGGAACATATGCAAATTAAGAGTGATACTATAAAAATGTGCAAGTTACACATGCCTAAAACTCTTGCACAGTACTGCATGTGTTAAAATGTAATGTCCATTTGAAAATGATACTATATCAGGAATTGATACAGAAAAAAAGTTTTTTTTTTGTTATTGTAGAAAATCCTGTGGATTCTCATTTATTAATCAGTTAGATATCAGATTAAAATTAACAGATAAAAATCACCAACATTTTATGAAAAGAGAATAAAGTTTCTGCATTAACAAGTAACCTGTCTTTTCCACCCATTTGTCCGTAGCATGTAATCAGTTTTGATGTCTTTTCCCCATCTAGCCCCGTTTCGTCCAGCAGATACTGACAACATAGTGCGCTTTGATGCATATGGAGACGGCCTTGGTCGCTACAACATATTCCATTACCACCAAGAAGACGGCAAGTACATCTACAAGAAGGTTGGCTACTGGGCTGAAGTCCTGGCACTGAACACGTCACTCATTCCCTGGGGAGAGCAGCTGCCTCCCACTTCCCAGTGTAGCGACCCCTGCAGGAAGAACGAGATAAAAAGCATGCAGCCGGGGGATGTGTGCTGCTGGATCTGCATTCCTTGTCAGCCGTACCAGTGCCTGTTGGACGAGTTTACCTGTAAGGACTGTCCCTTTGGACAGTGGCCCCTAGAGAACCTGACAGGGTGCTATGACCTGCCAGAGGAGTACATCCACTGGGAGGATGCCTGGGCCATTGGACCTGTTACCATTGCCTGTCTGGGCATGCTCTGTACACTTTTCGTGATTGGCCTGTTCATGAAGAACAATGACACTCCAGTGGTGAAAGCCAGTGGGCGGGAACTCTCTTACATCCTCCTGCTGGGTGTTTTGATGTGCTACAGCATGACCTTCATCTACATCGCCAAGCCATCCGCTGTCGTGTGCACGCTGCGCCGTCTTGGTCTGGGCACGTCATTCGCCGTGTGCTACTCTGCCCTGCTGACCAAGACCAACCGTATCGCGCGCATCTTCAATGGCGTGAAGGACGGCGCCCAACGGCCACGCTTCATCAGCCCTACCTCGCAGGTGGCCATCTGCATGGCGCTCATCTCCTGTCAGCTGGTGGTGGTGGTGGTCTGGCTGCTGGTAGAGACTCCTGGCGTGCGCAAAGAGGTCAGCCCAGAGCGGCGGGACATCGTCACCCTCAAGTGTAATAGCAAGGATTCCAGCATGCTGGTGTCCCTCACCTACAACTGCGTGCTCATTGTCCTCTGCACCGTCTACGCCTTCAAGACCAGGAAATGCCCTGAAAACTTCAATGAAGCCAAGTTCATCGGCTTCACCATGTACACCACCTGCATCATCTGGCTGGCCTTCCAGCCCATATTCTACGTGACTGCCAGCGACTACAGGGTGAGAGTCGTGACCAGATCAAACTAGATCAAAACATTGATACAATAAACCACCATTACAGACCTCAGCCAAAATTTCTCCATCAGAAATAAGCTTCCTAGAAGTAAGTGTGACCCCAAACTTTATTAGAACACCTGCAGTTTCAGATAGCAGGTAAGGACCACTAATGAAAATGATTTTTCAAGTCTAGTAAAAGGATTAGACTGCATTTAGTGATGATTAAGGTAAAACCTTCTACAGAGAGAGCAAATGGATTGAAGTAAGATTACATTAATGGGAAACTTAAAGTTACAGTGGTGTAAGGTACAGACACGAGGGACAGGGCCTCCGGTTGGCAGTGCGCTTTTTATAAGAATTCATTTTCTTGCATCGCCTATTTTATCTTCAAGATGGTTTACCTTTACTCATGTTCCGTTAAAAAATACCTGACCCCAAGTCCAAATCGCCAAAAGAACAGAGTATCCTGCACAGAGCCCACATACGTAATAGGCTAGCAGCAATAGCCAAAGCTAATACTAGCAAACTTTTTATGGCCTCGCTGGTCACTGAGCTTTCTAAACCTAAAGCTGTTAACAAGGAAATGGCCACTCTGATCCAAAATGCACTAGGTCTGATTTCAATATCTCTCAAGGCAGTGAAACTGACAACATACTCAGAAACCGATTTCCCACCTTCACCCTCCGATAACTGACAAAAACGCATGATTACATTAGAGTAAATCAGAATATCACACGTAACTTATTAGGGAGCAAGTCATATGATCTACATTGAAATCTGGTGGTTTATGATAAACAACTATTGCTTAACCATTATTAGAATTAAAATGACGTATTGCCAAAAGAAGTTACTAAATCTCAATTAACTCTGAAAATAATTGCTATGATTTTCTTTTTTGAGTGCGCAAAGGGATACATAGTCATTGTATGTGCAGAAACATAATCGTAAATCGTCATTAATGAACTATTGTGTAATGCTGGCATCTTAAAATGAACAGCACACATTAAAACACTTGCTGGTGGGGAGGGGGGTCCGCAAAAATTTCACACCTAGTATTTTTCCCAGAATCCCAGTGGAAAGTGACTCTTCAACAGAGATCTGTGACAGCGAGTGTGAATCACAGTGTATTACAGGGAGCTCACAAGGTGTTCTGATATCTGCATGACAATCACAAGCTTTTTGGCAGGAAACACATATAAGTTATACATTTATTTTTAGCGGCAGCATTTTAGCATGTATCTTTAGTAATGTTTATTTTTAAAAATCTATTCTATATATTGTTTACATAGAAAGGACCTAGTTTTATGCGGGCTACATCAAGGTAAATGGCCATTTAGAAGCAAGTCGTTTAATAAATACATGGCTATGGACTAACATAAATGCACAAATCGCAATTGCAATTGCATGCTAAATTATGCTCAAAGAAATATCTCAAAGAGCACCTTCCAGGCAAATTATGACCTATCATGTTTGTTTACTTAATCACAGCACTTCTGCCCTAAAGGATGAAAAAAATTGAAAGCTCTGAATTAAATACCACTTTAGTTTTACATGTTATATAACTCTACAGCCTTATATCATGGCAGCATTTTTGCTGTGTATTCATTTACATTATTTAGAGATAGCTATCGATCATTTACACGAAATTGCTGTGCTTTGCTCTGGTGAGCAGAATTGCTGGCCACAAATGACAGCATTTGTGACCATAGAAAATAGAAAATAAATGATGACCTTCATACAACTGTGGTAAGTAATTCAGTGATTAATTGACTAAGAGGGAGGTTTACATGAAGTACAGATATAGTGAAATACAGATAATGATTTTTTTTATAATACAATATTGAACTGCTGTGTAGTGTTGTGATATTTGCCATGACCCTCATACTTTGTAAGGTTAGGTCTATACTTAAAATTTACAATTTTCCCTTGTGATCCTCTCCTGGAGGAGCAGTTACATGGCGGATGGAAATATATTGTGTTTCCTTTAATGGACAGCATACCGGTTTTCAGTTCACGCTCCACATCATCCAGTTAGAAATGCACATTTTAAGGTCCACCTACAGATAATATTTCTTTGTTTGTGAGGATCTCTGTGTGAAGCCATTGTTTAGATTCTCTCTCGGTTGTGTACAATAATATAGAGGGTGCATTATTAAAATGCACTTGCTTTTGTGGTTTCTTCACAGATTCAAGCTGTTATACAGTTTCTCGCATTGTGGTTGATGCACAGATACTCTCAAGCCTGTTTCTTTTGCTGCGGAATGCAAATCAGCTCCTGATATGCGAGATTGTTTAGAGGAAGAAAACATGGTTGTTTTGCTGCATGACGGAACCAGGGATTAATTCAGTTTCTTAAACTAAATCCACTTACATAAACGGGTTAAGAACTGAATTGTCATTCAGTGCATAAGAAAAAAAGAAAGCCCATTACAGTGTATTTTCTGAATGTTAGTTTATATGGCGTATTGAAATATATATGCTAGATTATTGCTTTGCTTTTGGGGCATGGTGGTGCAGTGGTTGGTGCAGTGGTTGGTGCCCTGCTTAGCACTGTTGCTGTGGACCTCTGGGACCTGGATTCAAGTCTTCAGCAGGGTTCTATGTATGAGGAGTTTGCATGTTTTCCCAATGTTGTCGTGGGGTTTCATCCAGGTTCTTCAGCTTCCTGCTGCAGTCCAAAATGATGCTGAGGTTAATTGGAGTTACCAAACTGCCCATAGGTGTGCATGTGTGAGTGAGCCTTGTGATGGGTTGGCGCCCCATCCTGGATTGTTCTCTGCCTTGTGCCCATAGTCTCCAGACCACCCACAAAGCTGAACAGGACAAGTGGTTTCAGAAGATAGATGGATATTACTTCATTGTATCTAGGTTCCATCTAAGAACAGGAGTGGCATGACCATAAGCTTTATATCTAAGTTATAGGAGAAGATTTTAAAATAATTAGCGATGGATTATATATTGTCTGTCCACTATAAAGGCCCATAATGCCCTTGTTCTTTTTCAGTGAGAACATTGGTTCTGAAACATGTATTTCATTTTTGGGAATAAAGCAAAAGAAGTATTAGAAATATTAAAAGGCTCCTGTTCTATGTTCCAGAGGTACCCCAGAAAATTGTCCTTCAACCTAAAGGATATCAGTATTTAATTCATTTTGACCTGATTATTCAAGGGTCATGAAGATGGAGAGAATATATATATAAGAGTATCATCAAATATAAAAAGGAAGATCTTTGTTTTTTATGTTTTGGGAGACCTGAGATGTTGAGGTGGCCATCTGGTTGGACTTTTTTGTGCTCTCAGCTAGCTTTTTTCCACTGTGGTCTCCCCTTCATAGTCATTGAGTTCTATTCTGTTTTGATTGACATGTCCTTGCAAAGTCAATTAAATTTCCTCAGGCTCCTACTGGTGCAGACCTGTTACAAACCCAGACTGAACCTCCTGTGAACCAGTGATGAGCCATGCCAAGACTGGGCCAATTATCACCGTGGAATAAAGTTCAAAAGAAGGATTTTCCAGCTGAAGAGCTTCAACAGGCCTGTAAAAAGTCAACATAAAACACAGATTGTTCCCTTTGTCTTTCTGAACCTTGTCCTAGCTTTTCCTTTTCAGTCTGAAGCTTACAGTTTTATGTGATGTGCATGCATTTCAGATAGCTCAAAATATTATGCTGGAAGCCCAAAATAATATTACATTAGAGGTAGTACAATGCTGATTTAAAGTACAAGTACAAACACTGAAGACATATATAAATACAAAGCATTCTGCTTAAGCGATGGCTTTAATGGACTGGCATCCCATCCTGGGTGTTTCTCTGTTGTCTGCCCTGTGGGACCTGGGATAGGCTCAGTCTCCCCCAGCAACCCGGTACTAGATAAATGGGTGAAAGATGGATATAAGGGGAAAAAAGCAGAGAGGAGTTAAAATACACAGCATGAATCTCAATCTCCTTCAGAATAAGGGCTGCACAATTTAATTATGTTTTGAACCTTGTGAATTAAACTGAATTTAAAAAACAACACTGCTGACATTGTGTACAGGAAATAGAAGCATTTTCTTTTGTTTGGTTAAGAAGCAGCCGTAGTGCTGAATCCCTTATATTGACTAACATTCAGGTCAGACCCAAGACTGAATGCACACTTCCTGGTCTGGTATGAATGCTCAAACCCAATCCCTGTGGTTATTTCAGGGAATATCAGTCATACAGCAAAAATGGAAGCCAAGCAACAAAAAAAATCCAAAACCGAAAGCGATAGTATTAGTCTGTTAATCATGAGCGTTCAGTTCTGACCACAATGATAAAAGTAGTAGCAAATGAATGCTTTCCTTCTGATGCCTGGCGGTTTAATTATAGAAGTGCTGTGATTCTGGCCTCCTTCCAAAGAATTGTAGAAGCTGTAGATATGTGGCAAATGTGAGGAATTATGAAATACCTGGGATGAGATTTTCTCTCCGTATTTCCTCTTCTGTTTTGCGGGGGGATTTATGCTGAAATGCATGATGGAAAGGAATAAAAAAATGATTCAATCTTTACTTCAGCAGAAAATAGTGCAGAGACAGTTTGCCTCTGGCTTCGTTTTTATTCCTATTATATTATAAACAATCTCTCTATTTTTTTATTGGCTCACAAATGCAGTCCAGTCAGAAAACTGAAAATTATACAGTCTAACTCTTAAGTGTATTCCTAATCAGCCTCAAACGCTTAAAAATCCCCTTTCATCTTCCAAATCTTTATTCATTTACTTAGTGTTATTTTTGCTATTATATGCTCTTATGATGTGAGTTTCCTTGCTTCTCTTGTGTCAGCAGTTATCAACTGTTGTCCCTGACTAAACATCTGGAGACTAAGAAAGGTAAAATATCTCTAATGAGCTGAAGGAGCCCTGTAATGCCTACAGCTAGCATGGATTAGTAGGCAACTCACAGACATGCAAACACAACCCTCTAAAACAATCCTTCTTTTTCAGTCTGTTCTTATGTATTTCCCTCATTGCTGCTCTTACCTGGGTCACTAGCCTGGATGCTGGAGAATTCATTTAGAAAGAGATTAATCTTTTATAGAGATTTGTTGTTGCAAATTTGATTATAAAACATTAATCATTAAGTACCAGCCAGTTTATCATGATTGGTGAAAGATCCACCTTCAGCATTGCTCACCTTTTAGGTATCCAAATAAAATCATAACATGTGACCAAAAACCATGATGTTTTAAAACAGTGGCTGAGATTTATGTACGAGAACCAAGTGGCAGAATGTGCAGCACACAGAACACAAAAGAAGACAGATTCAAGCAGCTGTCATGAAAGATGGACAACTGGAACTGATCACCTAGAAATAATAAATAAATTGACATATTATTTTATATAGTGAATCTCTATTACATCTGATAGGTCATAAATGTTTTTTAACGACCTTATTCTTTGCTAGATTGTTTTTTTCTGGACAAAACATACCAAAGCAATAAAAACTGCATAATACAGCTGCCTAAGTTAAGTAAAAATGGACATAAATTCACTGCTGCAGTGGCAGTGACAAGATGGTATTAGGGACGGGTCAGTGCTCGGGTCTCTTAGACCTCCTGCCAAGTTGCCTTTTTCACTCTGGTCATATTTCATTAACAAAATGAAAAGTAGGACAGGTGGGTGACTAAGGGGAAAGGAGATGCCCACCTAGCCAGGCTCTCCAGGAAGAAGCTGACACGTGACCGGCACACATATTTATTTCCTAGCTCTATGGGTGCATCCCTGGCTGCAGCAGAGGTTTGGGCTGTTTGTTTAGTCCCACTCTGTTTCCTCTCTTTAACTTTCTGCAGGTTCAGACGACCACCATGTGCATCTCCGTCAGCCTGAGCGGCTCTGTGGTGCTCGGCTGCCTCTTCGCTCCCAAAATCCACATCATCCTGTTCCAGCCTCAGAAAAATGTGACCACGCTGAGAGTCACTACCACTCGCTTCAGTGCCAGCGGCACGGGCCCCGGATCCGGCTATTCTCACGGTATCTAACATTGCCATCTCGTTTCATTAATGTTGTTCTCACATCTTAATGTACGGCCAGCGAACAGATACACTAATTAAGCACATTAAACTCGCTATGGTGATACCGACACAAAGTGAATATCGGAAAGCGATTTTTACTGAAGGTTAATAGCAAAGTTAAAGTAGAAATGGAGAACTATTAACTAAAAAGTCTATGCATAACGAACATAGAATTGTTTACAGTAATATTTATTTACCTATTGATTTTTAAAATTGTCTTTCAGTTTTGCTCAATGGGATTACACACATTTTTAATTTTGTATTTTTACATACATATAAACATACTAACACAGCTTTTACAGGAAGAGCATATTAAATTCCCTCTCTTTAACTACATGGGAAATTTAGCATTTAAGACAGGGGTGGGGAACCTCTTCCATGGAGTGTGGGTGCAGGTCTTTGATATGACCTCTCAGTCAGCCAATAATAAAGCAGTGGTTCTAAACTCCAGTCCCGGGGACCCACTGTTATTGGCTGATTGAGTGGCCATCTCAAAAGCTTGCACGAGCTCTCCATGGATCAGGTTCCCTAACCCTGATTTAAGACCTTCATCTTTTCAATGCACTTTCCAATGCTGCTGTTTTCCCATGTCCCAGCTTCAGCTTCCAACTACGTGCCAACTGTGTGTAATGGTCGAGAAGTGGTAGACTCCAAGACGTCCTCCCTGTAAAGAAAAACAGCTGAACATCATTTGGATGGGAATACATGGTATATACTGTGGCCCCCTGAAAAGCTGATGGATGTCTGAACCTCTTTTCAGAGCTGTCTTATGCCAGCAAAGTACGTTTTTCTAGTGAAAGCTTGAAAGCACATAACTTTAAACTGAAAAATCTGTAAAACATCTCAATTTTGGTAGGAAGAAAACAAATAAGCTAAATCAGAAATTTATATTTAAAAAAAATAATATACTGCACTGCAGTCCCATACTAAACATTTTAGGAGCACTGGTTCTGTGATTTCCAAATAATTTATATATGGAGCATTGATGAACTGAATAGGGTGTAAGAATCCTTAATGAACATGGGCAGATGATGCAAATATCTGTGTATCCTATAAATACTGTCTCCCAGTTCTGTTTATTACCTTATTGCTAGTATTATAATGAAATCATAAGATGAGAAAAATACCATTCAGTATACCCCTTCATTTTTACAAAAGTAACATTTTATTTGACATGCAGTAAATGATAGTAAGTTTGTTCAATGTAGACTAATATAAGAACAATGTTTTTAACGTTAGATTTTGGTGAACCAGTTTGTGTTTTCTTGTAATTTATGTAAATAAAATGTGTTTTTTATTATTAAAAATGTGATGCTATAACCTACATTTGATCTCAGTCACTGTATAACGCAATAAGCAAGAAATATGGTTTCAGGTGTGATGCACATTTTTTCCCTTATGGATAATACTCTTAATAATAGTAGGGTTGGTTAATTCTTTGATCAAGCTTCACATCTGAGGGCTGTATATATTACAATTAATGAAATTTCCCACAGCGTACAGCATTACATTAGAATTCTTCTATGTGGAAGGTCAATCTGTTAGAATCAAAGCACAATTACTTGTAAAGAGTAATGACTGGCTTCCTGAATCCTATAAAGAGAATACCTCCCACATAACAGATGCCAAATAACTCTGAATCCATCTCTGAAACAGCACTGATAATGGAAACTGTGTTTTTGCTGTAATACACCACATTGCTAAGACAGGGAAGCCATCTTCCAGTAAAAGCTGGATGCCAAGGCTGATTAACTGAACAGAAATGGACAGATGGGTAATTATGGGATGGTCTTACTAACCTGTGTTCCGGCCTGTTGGAAGGGGTCCGGAGGAGAGGTTCACTGGCACCGGGGGTGGGGGGTATGCTGGGGGAGAGGAGATGGACCCCTGGGCATGGCAGGAGCTCCCGTTCACCGTCATCATGCCGCCCTGGGGGGTGGGGTGGGGGTGCGGGAACATGGGATATGCTGGTTTGAATAATGACTCACAGTGTGGAGGAGGGCATCCTGGCAGTTAAACAGTCAGATTCATTTCTGAGGCGGGGGCAGAACCACACACAGGCTGTAGGGGGGGTCGGGGGGGGGCATGTTAGCTTTGCAATAACCCCACCAAAACGTGGCATTCATGTAACACTCTAACACAGGGTACACTCTTATCAAACTCAGCATGACCTGTACAGCAGGACTGAGCGCAGAAAGGGATTACAGCACCACAAACACTGCATTCCCAAAAGATCAGTCATTCTACTTTTTGATATGTTACATAATTATACAAATTATTACAGTTTTTATTGGCCAGGAGAGCTATTAACACATACTAAATCCTAATACATGCACCCTAAATTCTCTCTAACACAGTCGCAATTCTAAAATACACATCCTAAATTCCAAAGTACACATCCTCAATTCTAAAGTACACATTCTAGAACAGTGTTTCCAACCCAGTCCTCGGGGAACCCCGGACAGTCCACGTTTTGCTTCCTCTCAGCTCCCAGCGCACCCCTACCAGGTATTCAGTGTTCCTGATTGGCTGGGATCTGGGAGGGAGCAAAAACGTGGACTGTCTGGGGTTCCCCGAGGACCGTGTTGGAAACACTGTTCTAGAGTATGCATTTTAACATCCAAAGTTGTTCTAGAACAGGGGTGCCAGACTCCAGTCCTGGGGGGCCAGAGCCCTGCACATTTTTGGGTTTCCCCTCATTTAACACACCTGATTCAACT
>JABFEB020000104.1:24548383-24558533 GCA_019775895.2 Stomatorhinus ivindoensis | reverse complement strand
CTACTACTACTAATAATAATAATAATAATAATAATAATAATAATAATAATAATAATAATAATAATAATAATAATAATGACATGTCATTGATCACCGTTGGGATATTCTTTTACCTGAACTTGTTGTCCATGAGACACACACAATAGATAGATAGATAGATACTCGATTGTCATTGCATATTAATTTACAATGAAATTCAGTTTGAAGTAAACTGTTAAACTTAAGTTTAGAAAAGTCCACCTGGTCCCGGCTTAGTTGGTTGGCATATTTAATATGCATGTAAGGTACCCGTGTAAGAGTTCAGCAGCTCTGAGGAAAAAGCTGTTTTTTAAGCCGTTTGTCCAGGTCTTGATGACCTTAAGCCTGCCTGAGGGGAGGATTGAAAGCTGCATCCTACCTGGTGACCAGGGTGTGAGGCGTATCTACTGATGTTTCTTGCATGCCTGAGGAGATGGTTAGAACGAACGTCCTTCAGGTGAGGATGGGTGCCGATGATCCGCTGAGCAGCCTTCAGTACCTGCCGGAGATCCTTCCTTTCCTCCTCCCTGCAGCTCAGATAATACACTGTGCAGCCATACATCAGGACTCTCTCAGCTGTGCTAAACGTTCTTCAGGAGTTCCTGGGGGAGTTTGGCACGTCTCAGTTTGCAAAAATAAAAGGCACTGCTGGGCCTTCTGTACTTAACTTGCCGTGTTCCCACCCCAGGTCAGATTCTCAGATATATGCGCTCAGAGATATCTGAAACTGGACACGTGCTCCATCTCCTCCCCATTTACAGTATGTGTATTCCTGTACAGTGGGATTGCTTGCTTTTCCTGAAGCCAATGATCATTTTCGTTTGTTGTCTTAGTATTAAGGATCAGGTCATTGTCTTTGCACTGTGCAACCAGTCTCTCAACCTCCTCTCTATAGGCAGTTTCCTTGTTGCTAGTGACCAATCCCATGATGGCTGTTTGGTCGGCAAATTTGAATATGACATTAGAGCTGTGGATAGGAGCGCAGTTGTAGGTGAATAAAGAGTAAAGGAACGTTTTTACTTGCTGGGGTCTATTTTTAAGTGACGAGTGTGGCTCAGTGGACTGTGCCTGTAATCAGAAGGTCACTGGGTCAAACCCAGCCTCAGCATGTCTGTGGGTCCTTGAGCAAGGCCCTTAACCTCCAGCTCCCTGGGTGCCACTATGGGTGGCTGCCCTTCACAGACAACTTTCTCTACAAAATACAAAATGAGCAAGTTGAGTAGGTGTACAGACAATTTCCCACTGGGTATCAATAAAGTATCAATTATTACCACTTAGTGTCACGCTTCGGGGTGGACGAGCAGGCAAGCAGGCTCAGGAGTCCCCGATCTCCATTGGTGTTTCTGACCCGTTTCCGAATCCGCCTCCTGCGGGCAGTGCAGCGGGGCTTGCTGGGCTCTCCTGTCCGCCAGCCGCTGCAGCATTTCCCGGAAGTTGCCGCGCACCTCTGGAAGGGGGTACGCGTCACCGGGCGGGGGAACCTGAATTAACAGGTCCGTGCTTTGGCTGACTACGTCCAGGATCAGGGGATCCTCCTGGACCTCTGGTTGGTTCAGCCAATATGCTACCTTCTGCAGCAAGCTGAGCCGCTCATGATCGGCTTGCCGCTGGTAGCTGACTTGGAGATGTGTCGGGGTGGACAAGCAGGCAAGCAGGCACAGGTGTCCGGGATGAGGGCAGGAAATAGGGTTTAATCGGGTGGAAGGCAGGACAAGTCGGAAACACCAACGGACATCGGGGAACGTTAGGGTAACGCTAATGACACATCTGGGGAAACTAACACAGACACCAACTAAATACACGCAGGAATCACTCGACAACAGGTGGCCACAATTAGGATCAGACACGAGGTAATGAGGGGGCGTGGCACACATGAGGCTCGGACGGGTGGATCATGACACTTAGCTTCTTCCGGTCAGATCTTCAAGTGGCGCTCCTGGTACGTTTGTTTTAATGTGGCCAAGTATTTTGCGGAATTTAGGTAGCACTGTCTTGAGGTTGGAGTGGTTGAAATACCCTGCCGCAATATATACACTATGGGGTAAGTTAATTTGTTGCTTACTGATGATATCATACAGCTGGCTGATGGCTGACAGCATTAGCTGAAGGGTGCACACACACAGCTGTTATAGACTGCTGTAAATTCCTTTGGCAGGTAAAAAGCTCTGCATATCAGCATTAAAAACTCCATATCGGGGGAACTGTGTCTCTCAATTACGGTTGTATTTCTAGCATCTATTTTAGATATAAACACATACACCACCCCTTGTCTTATCAGAGTTCTGAGTGCACAACTCTGGTGAGAATACGCCTGGCTGTGAAGGGCAGCCACCTGCAGCAGCCCCCATGGAGCTCAGGGTTAACGGCTTTGCTCAAGGGCCCACAGATGTGGCTCTTCTGCCGAAGCCAGGCTCAAAGCCAGCAACCTTCCAATCACAGGTATAGAGGCTCAACTCCTATTCCAGGTTCTTCTGTGAAGTGTAAGAAGGCAGCTTTATCTGTGAAGCTACCATAAGACAATGGCTCTAAAATACATCCATTAAAAAATTGAAACATCAGGCTGTTAAAGATGTCTCTGTCCTGCTAATCACTGCTTTGCATTCATCAACACTCTTTTGGCAACAAAAAAATAAAGACTCTGCCAGGATAATTGAGCAAAAAGTTATGTTAAATCTGGCATTGCTGTTGGAAGATGGGAGCATTCATTTCCTGGGGCGATTTTCCTTTGAGTAAGCGAGGTACCCATTTAATTAAGTATGTGTGTGTGAGAGAAGGCCTCGAGTTCCGGATCCAGTGAGATTTTACCTCAGAGGAATGTGCATATGAGTAATTATGTTCAGCTGTGTGTGTTTCTATAACACATATATTTACTTAACATCTGAGTTAGGTGGGGCAAGCATGAGGATATAAGAAAAACCACTGGGAGTTATGCTGGATGAATCTGCTGCTGGGTTGCAGGGAAAATAAAACAAATTGTATTCAGTCTCTATCTGAGCGATACATCTGGCTGTTTTTATATCCCTCTCTGGGAGCAGATGAGTCAGATGGTACTAGAAGGTTGCTCTGTACTATTAAAAGCACTCCGAGTTGTAAATGGAGAATAAATGAGAAAAGTTTTAAATTTGACCTTTTTCATAATCACGTGCAGCCATCCGTAGGGTCAAATGATTCCTAACAATACAAACCATTCAACACTGAAATGATCTGAATTATGAAATCAGAATTTTTAAATACATATTGCATGCCACTGCTTGTCTCATTCATGTCTGTTTTATTGTGCATGTAAATCTAAGCACTTTTTGTATGGGAATAATTTTGATGCTCATTAAATTTAGATGTTCATATTTTTGGTTATGCAACCTGACCAATGTGTTTTTAAAACAATTTCTTGGCAGCTGAGAAGGTCACATGCAATCAAAATATTTTCTAATTTCAGCACATTATACGCAATGCTGAACCGGTCAGAAAACACTAGAATTATCTGTATTTTAGTCAGACTGCTAAATATAAAATTAATCCACTATGCAATTAATTATTGGAACCAATATCATACTAAGTTGTGTAAATCTGCACTTTCAGTGCATGTGTAATCCAGAAATATGGATCAGGTATTGTTGTTAATTTAATCGGAATACTATGGTACCTCAGAACTTGAACATAATCTGTTCAGAACTCCGGATCAAATCCTAAAAAGTTTGAGTTATGAAAAATTTTCCTTACAAAGAAATAATGGAAAATCTATTAATTGGTTCCTGGCCAAAAAAAATTACTCCTAAATATGTATTTTTTAAGCATTTAAACACAAAATGAACCGGATATAACAAGAAGAGCATATACTGTACTAAACACATCTAAGCACATTTATCGAAACACTCATTTGTAAAGTAAGAAAATAAATGTATCCAAACAATGTGTAAAGTTAAAAAAACAATGTGTCCTGCCCCGATTGTCCGCTCCTTCCATGTGCCATGCCCCCTCGTTAACCTCGTGTGGAATGCTTGTGTGATCAGCCGTTTCTAGTTGTTGTCATTAGTCCTCTGGATGAAACATGAACAATATTATTATGAACATTATTAACACTATAAATTATGAATGATGAAGTATTATTTGAAATACCAACCAAAGATTTTGATTAATTGCAGCATGTTGTGGGAACACTCAAGGCAAGAGGGCTTTATTGTCATACCATCCATATATAGTAATACAGATGGGTCCAGGCTGGTGATTGGCTCTGGGCAGGGCTTGGCTTTGGGAAGGTTGCAATGGGCATTACAGCACTGTTGCCAGGCTGGAGAAAGCATCCCGACACTTGCCAAAAATCTTCCGAGGGAGGCTTCCCAAATGTGAGCTAGCTAGAGTCATTAGTAGGAGCCAGTTTTGCAGGATTAGAACTTGGCTGACGCCTAACAGTCAGTCCGAAACAAATTGCTCAAATTTTGATTATGCTGCTGTAGTCTGTGTTGCGTGTTGGCAGCCAACTGTATTTTGGCTGGAACAGCTGTAGTTTCTGCGGTCTGGAGGTTATGTCATCACATAATACAGAGAGGACATTTTCATGTACTTGAATAGCTCATCAGTTGTTGCACCAGTGGCAGTGTTAACCATCAGCCGTGCTCACTCACATTCATTCACAGCTGCCAATCCCATGCAATGACGAGACCCGCGCCGTGAACAATTTGGCTGCAGGTTCTCCCCTGCGATTCCCTGCTTTGCTAACCAGTGGTGCTCATCGACCCCCTTGCATACTGCATCCGCTATAACTTTCAGGATCTGCTAATCCGGCCGGTAATGGCATCCCTCTCTCAGAGATTTTGGGAAGCAGCTACGAATGTGCTCTGGGCATCCTCTCCTCCAGCCGAATGGGTTATGCTGGTATCTTGGCTTTGTCTGAGCAAAGGAGGCTAGCTGGGCTGAGTAGGATGTCATAAAAAGAATAAGAAACTTTATGTGGAGGGGCTCGGGGACTAAGACGTCTTTAACTCCAACCATGAAACTGTGACACCCTGTTAATATTAGTAATTATATCTAATTTCTTATTTTAAATAACAGCTAGTTATATTCACTGCATGGCCAATAAAAGGGTAACCATTAGACGTTAAATCAGCAAGCACTTAAGTCCTATTAAGGTCCTATTACTCTGTGCATATAAAAATGCTGTTACAGTGCATGATCTGCTCCCTTCATTTCTGCTTATATCCAGAATTATCAATATTAGTGATTTACCTTACTACAGTGGTTCTCAACCTATTTTTTATTGACAGATCCATTTTAATTACAAGGTTGAAATATAGCTGGAATTGTCTTAGGTATTCACCACCACATATGCAGTAGACTTAGTTGTTCATTGGTTCATCCCTGTGTGAGAAGAACTCAGCATCAGTCAAAACCATAGTTTTGCTAGGGAGAAAAAACACATTATATTACATAGTTTTCATATGCATTTTTTCACCTTGATTGTAACCAGCACTGTTCCCACTTTGGGGTCTGTGTGGCCTTTGTTATGTGTGCCAGTACAGGCTTCTCAATGGGCAGGCCATCGAGGGACTGCCCACACCGGATTCTGTATGGAGTCCTAATGCACATTGTGATGTGAGTCCAGTGGGGGGAACCCATAGTGGACCCACCTTAGGAATGACCTTGAGCAACCCTAGCCCACCCTGCTCGCAGAAAACCCAAAGGAGTCCCAGAACAGCAAGTTTCCTGGTACCATTATCGCCATCCCCGTTTTTCTAAATTACCCCCCCCCCTTTGCTGAAGAAAGGAAATTCTATTAGCTTCCAGCTGTTGCCTTTGTAGGCCTGTAAGCTGCATTAAGAAGAAACATTAGATCATAGGCTTATGACTTAATGGCTAATTTGTAAGCATGCCATGCAGAATCACCAGGGAATGAGAGCCACAAACTCTGGCAATTTTTGTGACAACAACAAAAAAAAATAATAAATAGAAGAATTCTTCAAAATTTGTTTTTTGGCTGATGCTAATCGCATGGTTTGCATGGAAAAATCAATCATTAATGCCAAAGTAAACAGATTCTTGTGAATAATCTACCTAAATCCGTTCTCAAAATTCATTTCACATGAAAGGAATCTTAGAAAACTAGAAGGTGTTTTCCTTGCAGGTGACTGTCTGATGAACTTTATAGACACAATTGTCACAGGTTTTATGTGTCTGTTTGGTTTTAGGCAGCTGTAACCAATTTAGCGTGACAGACACCTTTATTGCTTTATCATTAAGAGCTGATATAAGAAACACAGCAATAATGAGAGTGGAAAACATTTATAATGCAATATTGTGCCCTGAACAAGACAAATGACCTAGCTACTGAGTAAAATAACCATTGAGTTTCCATACAGCCCCAGCCAATGGTCGCCTATTTTAGCTCTGCCGGTTCACACTTCCAGGTTGGATGTTTGAGTCCTGTTTGTTGTGTGTTTCCTTCTGCAGTCCCAGGCATTTAGTTAATGCCAGAAAGTACAGTGCTCGTATTTGGTGAATTTCCTACAGAAGTTGCTGACAACCTTCATTATACCTCTTTAGATTCCCTGCCAATTGTACTTTTTCCTCTTTCCTCCTGGGGACAATCTGGAAGTGGGACTGCATGCAGTTAGGCTAACTGGCATCTCTGAAATACCTCTAGTGAAATGTCTATGACTGTATGTGTGAGCGTGTTTACATTACAGTTATTTATACCACAGCACTGTTAAATTCTCATGTCTGATCAGTCAGAAGGATGTGGATTCATTTTTTACAGATGCATATGTAGCACCAGCCAAGTGATTCACAACAGCAATTGAATACATTATTATAATCTTCTAACTAATGTTACCCAAAATTCCAGACATAGAACACAATATTGGAAAAAAAACAGGAAATGATAAATCATTGGCAGAAGAAAGTAGTTATACTAATTAATGTTTTCGGCTTGAAAACTTGAAAATAATGTCTTTAGGTACAAATGTGGGAGCCAAATGTATAGTAACCATGGTATAAGTAGGTCATGCATCATATATATTTAAACACATTCAGTGGAGGCTGCATGCTTCTGCTTTTCTGTTTCCACAGCAGTGCATGTACAAATGTATAATGCATGATTTGTTATGTATTAACCCTTTACATAGCAGACACTTTTATTCAAAGCAATATGCAAGTGAGGGTCAGAGAACAGTGTCAACCAGTTACCTAGAGCAACTGGGAATGAGGGCTTTGCTCAAATGCCCAATCGTGATATTGTCCTGCCAGGCACAGGATTAGAACTGGGCGCTAAAAGAATTACACAAATGACGGATCTAGCGAGACTAACACAGACGCCGACTAAATACACACAGGTAAGGCAGGCACAGATTGACAACAGGCAGGTACAATCAGGATCAGACACGAGGTAACGAGGGGGGTGTTGCACACACGAGGCTCGGACTGGTGGATTATGACAGAACCCCCCCCCCCCAGGCGACATCAGAGGGCCAGGAGGGAACAGAGGAGCCGAAAGGGAACTAGGGACAAAGACACGAGGGACGAAGGGCTGAGGGGCAGAAACAGGGGGCCAGACAGGGAAGGAGGAGGAACCAAGGGAAGCCCGAGGGACCCAAGGCAGGAGACGGGTGGCGGCTGGAGAGGCCGCGGGCGAAGGAGAGGAGGGAGTAGGAGGGGACCACGAAGGAGACACGGGGACAGGACGCGGGAAAGAGGACCGAGGGACAAATGCAGGAAGGAATGGGGAACCGAGGGGAATCTGAGGGGCCCCAGATGGGGAATGAACCGGGGGGGGGGGGGGCTGTAGATGGCCCAGGAGCGGGGTCAGGGGAGGTCCCCCAGGACGGTCTGGAGCCGGGAGCAGCTGGCCCAGGCACGGCCGTAGCTGCGGGTCGGGTTGCCTTCTGGGGGCCCGCCAAACACTGACAGGCAGAGGCCCGCGGGCCCCTGGGCGACCCCGAAGCCCGAGTCCCTGTTCGGAGTGGTCCGGGCGGCCCATACCAGGGCTCCCCGCCTGTGTCCCCTCCCTTTACGGGACACCGACAGGCGAGGAAGCCGTTGGCGTGGACCTGGCCGGAGCTCCACATACACAAAGTATACACAATGCTTTGGAGACAGTTCATATATATTAAGATCAAAAATGGTGATTAATTCAAATATACAATTTTCTTTTTTTAAGGTGTGCTTCAATTACAGTATATTTAAAAACCGACAATGCGTGCATTTGGCATTGTGGCAGGTAAGGCAGCGACATAGCTGCAGAGCAAACACCCTGACGGTTAGTATTTATTCCAGAAAAGTGCAGAGAGCAGATGACAAGGAGGTTGCGGTTGGGGATACAGTTCATTCCCCAAGCAGATGGGCACCAGTCAAACAGTCGGCGGTCTCCTTGGGGTGGTCGTCGTCTGGGCTGTCTGTTGACTGTAGAAGAGGAAGCACCAGCAGGCTCCTCAGAGATCATTCTCTTTCACTTCCTGCCCCCCTCACTGATGTGATTAGTGACCACCGGTGGCGTCTTGTCTGTAGATGTGGTCAGAACATGGTTGCTGTCCAGGAGTGTGGTGCTGAATGTCACTGGCCATAGTTCTGTGGATTCCTGAGCATCACAGTATTGAATAGAATCAAATGCAAGCTGATGAAAGGAGCATACTGTATCAACTGTCCAAATCTGATTTTCCTAAATCCAGTGCAGCCCAGACATATCCGTGCATACTTCTCAATTTGCAGTGCAGAAATGTATTTTCCCTAATTAGAAAAACGACAGGATTCAGGATCAGCCAGTGTTCTCAGTGAGAGGCTCCTGACTAAGAAGCTGCCTCATGTCTCAAGTTCAAAATGACTGAAGGACCATCCAAACAAATGTGAATCAAGTCTGCTTTGTGTCTGTCATCTGATGTTGGGGCCAGCTCTGATCTCGCATCTCACAGAATTTGGAATGATTGCCAACACCTAGCTAGAGAGAGACCCTTGACCTTTTGTCTTCTGTCTCTGAGCTAAATTTAGTGCTTTCACAGAAGATTACACCTCAGTAGCCAGCTTCAAAGACCTGCACGATACAGGTAATGATGTGGGCCCTTTGAAAAGCCAGAAAACAGGCAGTTTTCCAATGAGAGAAATTACTTGTATACATAGAAGTGGGTTATTTTAAAAAACAAATAACTTACCCCTCCTTCAGGTTTTAGGAAAAAAAATCACTGTATGCTGTGGTGTGTCAACAATGACAACTAATCACTTTCACTAAACACTAATCACTAATTAGAATTAATGCTTAATTCTAACATACTTTTCAGTAACATGTATAATTTTGGATGCTCAAAACCAACTACTCCTTTATTTAAAAAAAGACACGACTAGCAGTATGCTAGCATCTTGAAAAATGTGTGTTCGTTGGTCAGAACATGAGACCGTAACAATTTGGAGAGATGGAATTCTATGCTTTACAGCACTGCATGCCACCTTGTCTGTATCAACTCCTGGCAACCGCAGAGATGACATTGACCTCTTGTCTCTTAGGGATAACGTGTTTCAACATATTTCATACAACACATCTCATAGTCATGAGACTTTTGATATAATGACTTGTGGTCATTATTGATTTATTGAATGTGGTACTAATAAGCTTAACATTATACATTACAAATTTCATTTCTCCCTGGATAGAATGTTTGTAAGGCAATTAACACCCTGTATGAAGAACAACGCATGCATAACAGGATGTCAATGGCCTACACAGTGTGATGGACAGCTTCTTTTTAGCCCTTTTGGAAAAAGTATATTGATGTGCTTCTGTCATCATCCTTTCATCTTCTTGTTTTAATTACATATACATTACATCTTAAAGGATGAGAAAGAAATGATGGTGGTGGTGATGAAAATGATGATGATGATGACGAATATCATAATATCTGACTTTGATAATTTCATGGTCTTGTAATTCAGAAATACTGTTAATACATTTCAATCCTGTGTAAGATCACACATGCACTGATTACAGAACTCAAATTCCAGGGGCGGCCTGAGACAAGGCCGAACCTGATAAGAGACATAGATAATGGCCTAAGTACCAAAGGGGGGTCAGTAACTCCAAACACACACACACACACACGCACATGTAGGGTAAACATATCCTTATGGGGACCGCTCATTCATTTCTATCTGAAAA
>JABFEB020000104.1:24534584-24546619 GCA_019775895.2 Stomatorhinus ivindoensis | reverse complement strand
ATAATAATAATAATAATAATAATAATAATAATAATAATAATATAATCAGGGTTCAATTTTATGGCATGCAAATTTCATATTATCACACAGTTCATATTAGTTGGAAAAAAACGACCATTGTGAATGCTCAGAAATGTGCAGACCACCAGTCCTGAACAAGCCATGACCACATATGCATGACCTATTTTACTGGCCCCTATTGTAGACCCTCCAATCAGCTAAGGCCCCAAGGTCACATGCACCTGCAAATTGGAAACCAATGGCTACAAATGAATATAAAGTCGTAAAATGTCTATAATCTTTATAAAATAAAATTTAATTGAATACATTTTGCACAATATAATAACCAGAGTATACTAATAATATGATTAAGATATTATCAAACGATTATGTTCAAAAGAAATTTCAGACCACAACAGTTCTAAATAGCTTGTAAGCTGACGTTTTTATTTATTTATTTTACTTTTTATTGTTTTCCTGCAGAGAGAAATTTCTCAATTTCTGTGAGAAAATAACATCCTGACTTCTCCGGATGAGATTACAGGGTGGCTGTTTATGAGATGATTACAGAATACCAGTGTGCTAATGAAAAGCACAGAGAGACAATGAAAAGGTAATTACGAAGGCTGGGGCTGTGTCATAAACAAGTTATGTCATTGTTAACATCACCATGGGAGGGGGGGGGGGGGGATACAGAAGCGACATTTGAGAATAGGGTCTGAAAACTGGCTTGGGATCTTTTCCAGTGGTGTGGAACGATAAAGCTGCTACGTTAATTTTACAGACATCTTACCTGGGAGACTTAAGCTTTGAGGAATAACAGTGGCACACAGCAGCAAGCATATAACAACGTTCCAGACCCACTCAAAAGAAGCACAGATTACCACTATGTAAGTAGATATTTGAAAATGAATTATATTTATACTACAGATTGTCCAAGTCATGTGTACCACAGTAGTGTAATTTCTATAATTAAATCAATATTTGTTCATTTACCCCTTCCTTGAAACCAGATGTGTAAGCATATAAAATAAATATTTTTGAGAAAAAAATATGTACAAGCCAGCAACAGTACAACAATAATCTTATCACCAATCTAGTGTAAATTATAGAAATTGACCATCGAGCCCCTCTAGAAAAAAAAACAATGAAAAACTATTATCCTGGATTCCTTAATTGCAGTTTTATTGTATTGTATTGTATTCAGTGCATTGTATTGTAGTTCATATTTACTGTATTGTATTGTATTTTAATGTGTCATATTCATTGTGAATATGAGTTCAGGAATAGTCTGGGTCTAAGACTCAGTATGAATATCTTATGTCCCCACGAAAACGTTTTGTCGATGCAATCAATACTTTTTGAACTAAAGTTCAAGAAGTAATTAATAGCCAGGTCTCCTTTTCAACAGAGCAGACCGTCACACTAATTGTTTAGCTCCCTATATAGCAATCTAATTTAAGACATTCCAGACTGAGTGGAGCATGCCTTTTACTGCAGGATTTTTGAAAATAAGCTTTAAAATGGGGGATCTTTTTGGTGGCAAAATGATTTACTTAGGAAGGATCAATAAACACGATAAGCCCCAATAGCAGAGGAGGCTGTAGCGTCGAGGTAAAGAAAAAGAGTGAAATGCAGGTTTATCTGCTCATATTTGCACCATTTTGATAGACACTGAAATTGGTCCCAAAATACCCAGTCTTTTCCATGCATAACCACCTGTCTAACGCAGGGTCACAGGGGTCTGGAGCCAATCCCAGAAACAATGGACGCAAGGCAGGGAACAACCCAGGATGGAGTCCTCACACCATTCACACCTATAAACAATCGGACAAATCCATTCACCTTAGCGTGTTTTTGGACTGTGGCGGACAAAGCCGACAGTTTGCTAAGTCAGTGCCGCCTGAAAAGACGGGTTGACTGGCACTGCTTATCTCGGATCACACAAACTATGCTTCTATGTTTAAGCTTATTGAACTGCTGTCAACAGACAAGATCAATTAGGGATCATACCAAAAATGATTGATGAGCAACAGGTGTTTGGGGGAGTCAGATATGATCAGGATGCCAAGTGTCATTCCCATGCATGCCCGTGATATCACACATTTCAATCCCAAGAAAAAGAGTAACGTAAAAAGCAGATGTGCTATCAGTTTCATGAGCTTGTCAGGGGTATTATTCTCTGCCTATAAAAAAAATTGCAATACAAACAAATTTGATGGTCAGTTTCCTGAGGAAGTCAGCTCGAATATCTCCACCCTAAAGGCCCACATCCGTTCCTCAAATAAAATATCTAACATCCTCATACAGTAAAACAGCAAAAGGACAAAACAGAGAAAATTACTTTTAACCAGGGAAATTAGTAAATAGAAACAGGTGCTGTACTGTTGGGAAAAAACCATGGGGTGAATTGAGACTTTGCAATCATTCTTCTAAAGGAAGATGCAGTCTTGGGAACGGTTGTGTTGATAATGGTTGAATGGGATACGGTAGGAATACATGTCCGTGCCGATCCTTCTGCTGCTCTGTTCTGCATATGGGTACCAGTGATTCTGCCACGCGAGGGCCCAAGTGTTAAGGAGGAATTACTGAAGGGCAGGAAACCAGCATTTGTGTTCTGCCATCGCCAATCAGAGCATTGCATTTACTAATGTGCTAATGTGGAGTCAGAGGTGGTGTCATCTAAGAATGTGCCATGACCCACACAGTAGGTGACTGAATTTTTCAATTGGATCATCATGTCTATGTTAAAACGGAACAATATGTCTGATAGCTGTTGCTCTGTTTATTCTTGAAAAAAAAATCCTCATTTCCCACCTCAAACAATCAAAGAATCAAAAGCAGAGGGGTCAGCGCTTTCAGGCTATCCACAGCGGTCAGAGGAGATTAATGTGTGTCTCAGGCAGAGCAGGACAGGAAAACTCTAATATGCTATGCGTATCCTGTACGTAAACTCATGCCAATACACCAATGCATACACAACGCAGGTTTTTCAGGGAGTTAATGTAATTTTATGTTGTTCTACATATGAATATGTAATAGAAAGCTACTGACGCGATCTTTACTATTTCATATGTGAAGAGTCGACAGGGCTTGCAGTGCATATACAACTTTCAGGAATCAACCTAGAATGCTACAATAATGAATATTTGCATCAGGATACACATAAGTCTTTATGTTACTTTATTATGCTGCATCCTCACCAGCAATGGATACAGTATTGTCCAACTCAGCAAGTCATTTTCACTAATCAGGTAGGCAAACACAGAGAAATCCAGTGAACGGAACCAGAGTAATTACACTAATCCCACAATTACATGTGGTGCCCACCAATTAAATTGTTTTTAAAAACACATTTACCACATAGTCTTTGTACATTGTTTCTCCCACCCGTGGTCAATTACACCTGCAGTAGCTTCTATACCAAATCAGCGCTGGCTGAACAATGAACTAAAACATAAATCATAAAAGCAGATGCAAGGGAAAGCATATGTAATAAAATCAGATACAGCAGATGCAAACAGCAACCCTCAATCCTTCTGTAATATGCCTATCATACAAGGATACTGATAAAGAGATTTTCATCATTCAGTCGCAAAATTTTCACACACTGATTTTATTGCACAGTAGGTGTTCGACCGTCTACTGTTGCACTAATATGAAACACAATCTTACAAGACATCTAACTATTCTAAGTGTAACATGATGATAAGAGAGGATCTACTTGCAAAAGCTTAAGGTTTATTTTCATAGGCGCAGTCCAGAAATGGAATTCTGAAAACAGTGGCAGTAAGTCATAGAGCAGGCAAGGGCCACACAAAATAAACCAAATCTAAGTAATAACCAAAAATTCACAGTCAAAATACAAGCAATGCATTACAGGTCAAGTAGGTCATTTCTGAGTTATTCACCTGACAGAAGACCACCACGTCCTGCCACAAAACGGTTGAATTAAACGTTATCGTCACATTAGCACAGACAAGAAAGAATATTTCATGTATCAAAGGATTAGAAGAGTAGACACCACACTTTGGTAATTGTAGCTGTAAAATGTTAACTATTAATCAACATTAATTATCATTGAATCACCCAAGGATCAAGCCACATCCTTAAATACCCACTAATGCCACCTAATTACTCTAGCTAACTCCACTTTCCCAGTCGCTTAAGGAAGAAGATATGGGGTGATTTGGTTTATCGATGGGGGCAAGTGGAAGACTATCACTTACACTTACTGTAATCACTTACACTATGCCCCTAACCCAACTGAACCATGAATAGGACCCCTGAATGTTGCTTCAAACCTTTATTTTTTTGTTCTGTAGCTTGATGTCCAATTAACCGTGCTTATAAAAGGCATCCATTAATTACAACATCACTGCCTGTGAGCTTCTGTGCTTGGGCCTGGGAATAACCACTAACACACAGTGAAGCAGCCTGATAAATTCCAGCATTTCCACTGATGCTTATGATGGTGCTTTTAAGCCCAATTTATCTTCCAAAGAGGGAAATCATCAATGATACTTCTTGTGACCTCCATACTGAATTATGGACTTATCCGTAAAGGCAATGAGAATACGTAGCACAAATAATGGGGATTGTAATATAAATGTGCTTCTTACCTGAATGATCTTCATATAGTAAGGGCAGGTTTCCTGTTTCCCCTTCCCATAAGGTGCTGGAGCCAGAAACCACTCTGGTCAGAGGTCCAAGGTCCAAGGCATGTATCTGGCTTCACATTCATCTTCGTCTCTGTCTGTGTGCATCTGGGTATGCTTACGTCTCTGCATATAGTACCAAAGTATGAAGAAAACAGTTTTGTGTATGTGCTTGTGTATTGATATACAGGAAGTATGGGATATCAGTTAGTCCTGAGTCAACCTGTGCTGCTCTGCATGTACAGAGGCACACACTAATCTGCAGTCAGTGCTGTGGATTGACTCCTCTGCCTTTGATGCAAGGAGGGGAATGAGAAATTTCTATAGAATAAACACTTCTATACAATAAACAGTCACATCAAACACATTGTTTCATTACTCCTATCTACCCACTTTCAGGGCCACGCCACATCTCTTTGAGGATTTGTTGGGAGATCTGGGACAAAGGTACAGCAGCTTACACCACCTGGATCCAGACCACCAAATTTGCTTTTGGTGCCATCATTTTAGGGAGATGACATCCTCATGAAACTTATACCCCAGCTGACTTTTTTCACATTTCCTTTGCTTAGGATTGAAATATACTGTATGAGCTATAGGCATGTGTGAGAAAGACACCTGATCCCCCCCAAACCTTCAGACTTTTTGACACGAACCATACAGTATTACACTCTACCATACCTTTCACCTAGATTCATCTAGTCAGAATATATCAAGGAAATAGCATTCCTAATGTTTCATACACCGATTCATCTTTCCTAACTGCATATCCTGAAGCCTAAATATGGAAGTAAAGAGCCTGAGGCAGGGGCAGGCTGACAGTCTATCTCTTGGCCAAGCACTTTAACGATTATCACATTTTAAGGTGCATGATATCACGTAATTTGCCTTTCAGGACTGTGGTTGATATCAGTGCTTGGTGTTCCAGCTGCATCCTTCCTTCTGTGTAATTGTTGGTGAATGAGAAGGAAACACTCAAGAACTCAATGATCATTCGGCCACCAGCAGATACCCCTCCCCCACACCCCCCCCCACATACTTGCACCCATTTCTGGTGCTGCTGACATACCTTACATGAGAAATAAATGAAGGAATGCTTTTCTTTTTTCCAATTATTCACTGGCAATCATTCATAAGTTTCACTGTCAAAGGCTTAGCTACATTTGGTAGCAAACAAGGCTGATATCAAACATAGTAATTGGAGCATAAGGTGAAAATGATATATGAATGAATTACTGTATTGTCAAATTATTATTATACATTGATTTGGGCTTCAACTTTTTTTTAAGAAATCTAAATATTAATTAAGATTAATTGAAGTATTTGAAAAAAAATTATGTTTGACATTAGCTGCAGCCTTAGTTTAATGAAAGGTTCAGTTTCTGTTCACAAGCCAGTCTTTATCATTCTATAATTTATTTATGTTTTCTCTTAATAACCCAGCTCAATACCAGTCAAACATATGGGAGTCCCTTCAGGATCACAGAAAT
The DNA here is from genome assembly GCA_019775895.2 of Stomatorhinus ivindoensis. Lineage (NCBI taxonomy): Eukaryota > Metazoa > Chordata > Actinopteri > Osteoglossiformes > Mormyridae > Stomatorhinus > Stomatorhinus ivindoensis. The sequence goes on along the minus strand of JABFEB020000104.1, from coordinate 24,540,471 downwards.
TAACGTAAAATCAAGCAAACTCTGTAACATATGCAACACATTGCAATTTTTCAAATGTTCTGCTGCTCTTTCACGAACAGATTATGACACCAGTGACGCCACTGCAGTGAGTCAGGTGATTTTTGCTTGCCGCCTTTGCAGGGAAGACGAGCACAGCTAACACATCTTGCTTGCCAAAAAGCTGAGGCATTGCAGGTTGTTTAATTGAGGCATTATATAGAGCACAGATGATCAAAGCCTATGTAAAATAATCAGTGGGCGCGCTGGAAATGAAACTTCGTTTCTGTTTTGTATATGACTGTTCCATAGGTTGGAGAAACTCACAGCTACATAGATGTGGATGTTACCCAGCCATTAATAGTACAAACACAGTCTTGTCTTCAGTGACTGTGTGAGAGTGACAAGAAAACCAGCGGCCTCATTGATAAAAGTTTGTGTAAATTTAATTGTGAAAAATGTGTATGCATGAAAAGAAAAAAAAATGTGTGCACAAAACAATTTGGATTTATCAGACCTTGTTAAGGTTTTCCCTAGAACAATCAGATACCTTGTAAACATGTGTATGCACACAACACTGACATCCTGCCCAGCTGCTGCCCACAAATAACCATAAATGGTCAATGCTAATAAACTTCATGCTTGTGTAATATGCAAATAGAGCCTTTATGGTTGCAAAAAAAAATAAATGACAGCGACTGTAAATAAAACACCAACACTGTAATGGTTGGACTGGAAAGAATCACTGGTTAGAGAATGCAAGCAACACTCATTTAATAACTGGCCCAGTCATTAGTCATTATGACAAGGGGCAATAGGAAATTGGGAACTTGAGTATGAGAGAGAGATGGAGAGAGAGAGAGAGAGAGAGAGAGAGAGAGAGAGAGAGAGAGAGAGAGAGAGAGAGAAAACATCCCTGGGTGCTGTGAGTGCTGTAATTTTGCTTTTGAGATTTTAAGATTTTGAGATCAAATTAACTGAATGTAACATAATTAACCAAGCACATAATTTTACATGATTAAGCCATTAAATAAAACTCTGACATTCGCTGTTGTTACTTTTTTTCGCAACTAGTTACTTTAACATTAAAGGAATGTGTAAAAATACAAAATGTACACAGACATTATGCAAGAGGGTTAAGAGAACATAACATTCACAGTGAGAAAGGCTAAAAGTGGCACCTGTAAAGTGTCCGTACAATACACTCCAGGGCGAACATTCTTTCCCGTATCAGTTTCTACACATGTACCATAATTAATTTCAGAGAGTCGCAGTCTACGTGACAGGTAGCCAGTTAAACATTTTTAGGCTGCCAGTCAACTGGACTGTAGGCATTGCCATTGTCGACTGTAACAAGGGCGACCGGTGCATCCACAAACTCTGCCTCATTACTGTCCTGAAAGATGAAAATATAGACCTCTCGCTGACCACAATGTGAACAAATACACAAACACAGGAAGTGTAAAGTCCAAAAGGTGTGTTAACACTTCATAATTAACCTCACATGTTCCCCAAAATACAGTGCAATCTTCTTTCAATATCACAGGGAGTGCATAGTTAACAGGAGTGGTGAGTGTTCTAGAGCTCCGTCTCCTCTTAAATGTCATGAAGATTTTCACCAAATATGTACTTACATTGCTTTTACAAATAGCATGCTAGAACGTATAATTTAAATGTACTTTTTTAACGTGTAAATTACAGCCCAATTCTCCTAGTAGGTGGTTGACTACTGGACCTAAGCTGAATCTTTAAAGTAGCAACAACACGTCTGTGGTCAGAATTCAAAAGCTGGACACTTCTGTAGACCCTGCAGTTCTGCAGGAGCCTCCGGTGTCTGTCCACGAAGATGTCATTGATCTCCTTTACCGCACCACCGTTATTGAAGTACCAAGTCCATCGATGCGGCTCTGGGCGCTGGATCCAGGATGCAGCGACCCGCAGTCCCTGAACTTTCACAAAGTCAAGGAGCATGGGGTCACTCTCTCCCCAGTCTCCAGACCCAGGGGGGCCGACACAGTCCTCATAGCCAGCCCGGCAGTGCCAGTGGTCACACCGAAGTCACCCATGACCAGAAGAATGCCACCTTGTGGGCACCCATAAACCAGCGAGTGAAGTTGCGAGTAAAAGGTCTCCCTCAACGAGGCATCATTCACCGTGGTCAGAGCATTGACTGAGACAGCAGACAAGACACCCAGGAGTGACATAGACTGAGCCTGATAATATGCTCATTGAAAGGAGTGACATCAGGCACCATCGGGAGGAGTCGATCCACCACAGCAACAGCATCTTCCTGAGTATGGCAGTCATCAGAGCAACCAGACCAAAAGTAGGTGTATCCACTTACAGAGATCTGACTACTCCCCGATCTTCATACCTCAGAGAGTGCACAGAGGAAGATGGCCATCTTGCTGGAGAGACGTTTCACGTGCCTTCCCAGATAAACCACCTCAAACTGGGACCCAAGTGCCGCCATACCGCGAACGACGCCTCAGCACCACACCAGCTCCGATAGCCAGCAAGCCTGACCCTACTAGCTCTCCGACAGTTTCGACTCGTCCGGGGATGAGGCTCCGGAAGGCTTCCCCCCGTCCCCTTCGTGGTGCGTGCAGTCTTCCTGTGGGCGGCTGCAGCAGAACTACCCCTGCGGAGAGCAGAAGGGTGTCGTGCCTGTTTGGTCCTAGCTGCCATTAAGTGTTTTACAGTGGCTGGAGTGCCAATCCCATCGCCAACTGGGATCCCGAGGTGTTTCGTTATGTGGTGGGTCCGGCAACGTGCTGCATGGGCACATGCTCCCCAACCTGACCTGGGGTCCCCAGTCAAAAGTGCCCAATTCTGCCTATGCATTTTAATTAAACAATACTATTTATTTAGTTAATGTTTGTCATGAGTCCTAATTTAATCCCACAGTATCAAGGGGAGTAGGAACACTCATTTTGAGGACAACTGACAGATTTCCACATGTACTCTGTTGACAATTTGAGATACTGCTGCTCCTAATGTAGGACGATGTTCAAAGTTCATTCATTTTATGCAACTGCTTGTACTATTCAGGGTCCTAGGAGGTCTAGAAGCTACAGCCAAATAACAACCCAGGCTGGAGTGCCAACCCATTGCAGGACACACACACACCATGCACTCCCATATGCAAGCTTGATGAAAAGTAAGTGAAAAGTAAGATGGTAAATAAACTTTTGAATATTAATGTGGATTGTACTTGGGATAAAACCTGCAAGTTGTATTAAAGAAAATAATAGATTTTCATTTTACAAAATATGAAATTAATTGCAATTTAGCAAAAATAATAATGTTTTTTTCTTTAGGTGATGTTAGTTACATAGTTAATAATGCTTTGAGAAGAAAGAAGAAGTTTTATTATTATTAATTTGCTAATATGATGCATGTTAAATATGATGGCAGGATACAGGTTAAATATGTATTTCTACTTACTATTATGTTATATAATTCTTATGTAATTATATGAATTACTCAAATGCATTTTTTGGTTGTGACATTTACTTCTAAATGTATAATAAATGCAAATAGTTCTGTTTTGTTACATTTGGCTTTCTAAACACTGCAATATTACGGTTGGCCATGTGCATCACAGCATACAGACCTCCAGAGCGTGCAGTGAAAAATGCAATTAAAAGATCTTATGTCCGTAGCAGAATGTGTTGAAGGGTCATTTATTTGTGACACGTCCATGTTTTGCTGTTTCTTTATCCAGAGTGCATATCTAACCGAAGTGTGTTTAAACACCACACCTATGGTGATAGGAGAAATAAGCTTAAGTGAGAAATGCTCGCAACTGTTCACGGGGAAACCAGTCCTTTATGCAAGCATATATTGAATCTGTTTTTTATATATAATCACTTAGAATACACATACAAACTCATTCCCTCTCTACTGTGACCTTTTATCTGCCACAAAGATCCCTATATAATTTTCTAGCTGCTCTTAAATATCTTTGTTCCTGAATATATAGCTTGCTGTAACAGAGGGAAATGAGTCATCAGATTTTGATGATTAATAAGTAATTACTATCAGGCATAATCTATCTATAGCACTATTTGAAGCAGCAGGTATAAATTTTATATGACATCCTAAATCTCAATAATCTTTACACAACATTTCACATCTTATGTGCCACTAATATACGTACATCAAACAAAGTTTTCTGGATTAAGGACATTTTTGTCTGCTATAGATCCAACTAAGCCAGGGGTGGCCAATTTTATCCGCAAAGGGCCGGTGTGGTAAACTATTTGGGGTAACCTGTAGGTCAGCTGTTCAAACCCAGGTGTGAGGACTCTTCAGCCAATCAGTCCTCTAATTAGTGACCTACGGATAAGATTGGCCAACCCCTGAATTAAGCAATGTATCCTTTAGAGATTCTACAGAGGTTTTCAATAATAGTACAACATAATTCCTCATTTTTGAAATAAAGTTTTTTAGCATTAGCATATTGAAGCAGAGTCTAAAGAGTGTAGTTTTATTAAACACAAGTCAGATATAAATCAGACACTATTTTAATATTCACATCAGGTTTCTCTTTGAAGTTTCATGTAAATTTGAATGAATGGCTCTGAGTCTATGGACTTGTATATAGTAGTGTGTATATATTTATATTTGCAAAAGCAACATTAGCTTTAGTTTGCTAATAATGGGAATACCAACAGAGCACACGACTGGACTTAATGATTATTTTGTTCTTGTCTGTTCCTTGTTCCACTTCCTGTTGGCCTAGTAGGTATTGGCAAGACAGGGCATCTGCAGTCTTATTGCTCGTCCCTGGCCAGCATTTTATCTTGAAATTGAAGGATGCGAGTTGAGTCACCCAATGCTGTTCTATGGCACCCAGCTTAACAGATGACCTGATTTTAATCATGGCCTACATGAGAACCAGAAACTAACCCTAACCCTGTAACACACCCGATTGTGATCCCGGGGCCTCAGGCCTGGGTTGGCATAAACGATTGGTCTCATCTAGCCTCCTTGCTCCTGGCAGAACACCGCCCCTAGCCCACCATGGCATGTGTCCACCTCCAAGATAAAAAGTGAGAAAACATCAGCATAGACATCTCTGGAAGGTACTGGGGGCATTACAAAGCCCAAAGGGTATCCAGTTCCACTCAAATAACCCAAATGGAGTGCATAACGCTGTATTGGGTCTGTCCTCCTCAGTAACTGGGACCTGATTGTACCCACTGGCTAGGTCCAGTCAAACAACTACAAAAATAAAAAGAATGGAATACAAGTCTCTGCTATCATTAAGCCGACTGCACCAGATTCTGGAAAGCTTAGCGTTATAATGTAATGCCCCTTGTGAAATCAGACTACACCAATTTGGGAATTTCACCCAAGGAAATATTTACCAAACCAGTGCCAAATAACCCCAAAGAGCATTCAGGTTCATTATATCAAGCAGCAAGAGACATGGTTCCATCCACTTAATCTTTCAAAGTGAGAAGACAAGCCAGGGATATGGACTGAGACATCACAAGTGGATCAACTAATCTAATGTTACAGAAAGAGATCTTAAAGTAGCCTGATGTGATAATCAAAGTGTGAGACAGAACAAAACTGTTATAGAACATAGTCAGAGAGAACTCTCCGCTGATGCCTCAGTCACTCCAACCTGCCGGGACTAACATCTGCGCCTCCTGGATGGACCGTTGCCTCCCTTTTGTCCCCAGAAATAATGCTGTTAATTTTAACCACCTGGATAGTCTTCCCCACACCTCTCCCAGCCCCTTCTCTGCCATCGTCGTCATGCTCTTAACTCTCTGCTCACATAATTATGTCGCCTTTACTATTTACATTTACATTTATAGCATTTGGCAGACGCTCTTAGCCAGAGCGACTTACATAAGTGCTTTAAGACTTCACA